>JAHPZR010048712.1:0-10857 GCA_019787425.1 Platygyra sinensis | reverse complement strand
ATGTCAGTAAAAGAATCTTAAAAACTATGCGTTCTTTAATAGGAAACCGGTAGTGAAGTTGACAGAGTACTGGCGTTATATGATCGCATTTATGCGTATGCATAACAATCCTGGCTGCAACATTTTGAACGTGCTGTAATTTCTTTAGCGATTCCTTTGGCACGCCATACAATAGCGAGTTGCAATAATCTAATCTGGAGAATACAAACTTGTGTACAAGCATTTCAGCCGTTTGTGAACTTAAATATTTCCTAATGCGACTGATATTCCGAAGATGGAAGAATGCAGCCTTGCAAATAGCCATAATATGATTTTCATAGACATAGATGAATCGTAAATTACGCCAACATTTCTTCTTGGGGACAGAGTCAAAATGGACGGCGGCGAATCTGAGTAGTCTGCCGTTTTAACTCTCCGCATTATAACGTAATGGCTAAGAAATCAGACGAAAGCGATAGAACAACCGCTTATTATTGGGGGAAAGCGAGGTGAAAGGTCAAGCAGCAGCAGTTCACCCGAAATACCGCAAAATAAATCTGCAAAGACCGCAGAGCTCTCGAAGGCCGAACATGCCGATTTGTCAAGCATCTGGATGGCACTTAACAAAATACAAAGAAACACCGACGAGCTGCTTAAAGAACGCAGAGCACTTCGCAATCATTATGAAGAACTCGAGAAGTCTTTAGAGTTTCACATCAGCAAAGTAGAGAGCTTGGAGACGGAGAACAAAGTGCTCAAACAAGAAGTTAGTTCCAGTGTAGTTCGCTGAAACAAAATGTTACGCAACGCAGATGAGGAAATCACTGACCTAAATGACGACCTAAATGGAGTCACTAAGGACCTCAGCACAGCAATAAACCAAATAGATGACTTAGAGCAATATACTCGAAAGCATAATCTAGAAATACATAGCATATCCGAGACGCCCGAAGAAAATATCCCCGAAAAGATCATCAAGCTTGGGAAAATTCTCAACGTTCACATCTCCAACAATGACATTGCTATTTGCCACAGAATGGCTACACGGCGAAATAACGGCGACCCAAGACCAATTATTGTTCGCCTCAAATCTTACAGAGCCAAAAAATGATCTTTACAGGGCCAGAAAGCACCTAAAGTTAGTAAGTTTAAACAACTATTTCCCTAATACAAAGGTTGTTTACATCAATGAAAACCTCACTAGCTACAGGCGCGGCCTGTTTGCCAAGGTTAGAAAGTTTAGAAAAGACAATCAGTGGCATAGTGCCTGGATCATCGATGGACAAATTTTTGTTAGAAAGTCTCAAAGTGATCAAGTAAAAATAATTTATGAAGTCGAGGATCTAAAAAAATATCTGTTAAATCGCTACCCACAGTGTTTTGTTTTGCTTTTTCCTTCCCCGAATATTAATCTATTCTATAATCAGTATACCTTAAATTTTCTAAGGAAAAACGCTATCGTAACGCGGCAGGGTGTGGTTCACGTAATCTTGATAAGAAAGAATTTCCTTTAATGCAAGAGGCCTCAACAAATCAATCAAAAGAAGAAAGCTCTTCCGCTGGCTTCATCTCAGAAAATTTGATGTCATTTTTTTTGCAAGTGACGTACAGTGATGTTAGCTTGGAGGATTTTTGGCGGGCAGAATGGGGTGGCGAAATCTTTTTTTCCCACGGCTCACAACACAGTAGAGGTGTTATGATACTCTTTAGACCTTCTTTATGTCTGAAGAAGTTTTAAATGTTTCTGCAGACAAAAATGGCAGATTTCTTATCTTGAACGCCTCCATTGACGATGATGGATGTTGCTTCGTTAATATTTACGCTACAACCGACCAAAACCAGCAAATTTCTTTCTATGAGAAGATGATCAATTCCATTCGTTGCCGCCAAACCGAGAACATCTTAATTGGTGGAGACTTCAACTGCCCGTTTCAGCTTTAGATAAACTCGGTGGCAAAGACGTTAGAGCCAAAAAGTGTAATTCGATCTATCGAGGAGCTTTGTAACAACTTTAGTCTGGTTGATTCTTGGCGGGAACAACACCCACATGAAACACGATTTACCAGGAGAAATAGCTCAGGGAAAATCAAATGTAGACTGGATGTTTGGCTTATCTCTAAACGATTATTAAGTCGTGTCACGAAAACCGACATTTGCGCTTACTATGACTCTGATCATTCCCCCGTCACCATTTCTATTATACCAGAGGGCAAACATGAAAAAACAGGTCCAGGCTAGTGGAAATTTAATAATCCTCTTTTGGAAAGCGGAGAATTTACTACGAAAATGAGCTTTATTATTAAACATGCCACGGTAGATACATCGGCGAAAATATCCGCGCAATTTCAGACATAATTGAACAGCTTGAAAATAAAGAGGGTATGATACTTTTTTTAGACTTTGAAAAGGCCTTTGACTCCTTAGAATGGCAATATCTTTTCAAGGTGCTCTACATCATGAATTTTGGCCCGAGTTTCCTTACTGGATCCATACTTTTTAGAAGAACATCTCCAGCTGTGTCATTAACAATGGTTACTCCTCAGAATTTTTTGCTTTACAAAGAGGAGTAATACAGGGATGCCCTCGTTCAGGACTGCTCTTCGTTCTTGCAGTAGAACCACTCGCCCATCAGATTAGAATCTCCAAATCTATCAAAGGCCTTGAAAACAAGATTACCAAACTTAGCTTGTATACATATATGCTGATGACACCACCGCTTTTGTCAGCGATGATTTATCTGCGGCATCCTTGTTGGATCTCCGGCTTGAAAACAAATAAGTCAAAAACCGAGGGTCTGGGGCTAGGTGCGTGGAAGTGAAGACTAGGCAAAGAGGAGCCTTTCGGTATTTCATACAGTATGTCACTGCGCTTGGAATCGCGTTTCCTTATAATATGCGCGTTGGGAATAAGAATAATTTCGATGAGCGCCTTGCCAAACTTAAAAAAAGTTCTAAATATTTGGTCAAGTAGACGGCACTTAACGATCCTAGGCAGAATTACCATCATCAAAAACTTAGCTCTCGCCAAACTTGTATATAGCTGTTCCGTATTAAGTGTTCCTGTTGATTTCGTAAAAGAAGTCAACAGAAATATTTTCTCTTTCGTTTGGAACTTCAAACCAGACAAAGCAACGGAAAACCATGGTTGGACCAATTTGCAAAGGTGGTCTAAGTATGGTGACTTTTTCAGACGTGGTAAATCGCTCAATATCGGCTGGGTAAATCGTCATTGCAAAGCGCCTGACAGTTACTGGTGCGCTCTTCTTGATTTCATGTTGCACAAAGTCGGGGGAGCTTTCCTATTCCAATGTAATTACGATCTAAAATTGCTGGAGCTCAAAAGTCTACCTACTTTTTACAAAAATGTTTTACACTTCCTATTCCAATGTAATTACGATCTAAAATTGCTGGAGCTCAAAAGTCTACCTACTTTTTACAAAAATGTTTTACTAGCGGTCTGGCAAGAACTTAATTCCAGGTCACCTTGGAAAACAAGTTGAGAAGCTTTCAGTTTAAAATCATACATAACATCATACCAACCAATCTCTCTCTATATAAAATGAACATAAAAGAATCACCGCAAGGCGAGTACTGCCTATTCCAAAATGAAACTCTCGTTCATATGTTTCTTGAATGCTCTGTAGTGGAACCCTTTTGGAAAGACGTTATAACATGATGGAATATCAAGCGTTCAGACAATATTAGTCCTAGTTACACTGAAATCCTTTACGGCTACAAACCTGAATCTACGAGCTTTTACACGTTAAATCATTATCTTCTGATTGCTAAATATCATATATTCCTCACAAGAAATCAGTCAGAGTCTCCGAGCTTAAAGTTTTTTCTTGCCTTACTGGAAAATAAAATTAAACGAAAAATATAAATGGCGATTAAAAACTCAAAATGCAGAAAATACGAAGCTAAGTGGACCATTCTCTGCATTTGCGATGCGTAAAGTATTTTTCCTTTTCTGTTTTCTTTACAATTGTCTATTGCCAACCCTATTTTTCATGCTCCAATAATAAAAGTGAAAGTGTTATATTTCTTTTTTTTTCTATTTTAGTTTCTTCGAACTTTTCCTATATGTTTTTTTTTTTTTTTTTTTTTTTTTTTTTGCGTAGTGGAAAAAAAAAGTTTTAGCTATATAATGTAACTCTGCAATTTAAAAAAGGTGTAACGAAATAGTGCAGAGTAAGTAGCTGTATTGTTAGTCATGGTAAGTGGTGTAAGTAACTCTGTTAGTATTGTAAATAATGTAAGTGGTTCTAGTGTGTTGTTCAATAACATGCGTATTGTTAATTTAAAAAAAAAAATTAGTTGATCGGTTGATTTCCTCATTTTCCATTCAGAAGGACCTTACCTCATTTTTAAGGTAAAGTATAAATTTAGTTTCTTTTTCAATAATAGGGTATCCGATTAAAGTGCCACGAACCCCCCAAATTTGTTTTCGCTATTATAAATTTCCTTTTTTTCCTGATCACCACTGCGAAAAAATTATCGTTGTAGCTATTTTTGTTAATTTTCTATGAATTTTCAAAGTTAATAATTTTGCACATTTCCATGTTCACGACCGAGGAATAGCGGAGAATGGGACGAGTGGGCTGCTGACGTCAATTCGGGAATAACAATGTTTCCTTTCTGAGAAGAATATATGCGAGCATGCGATAGTGTGTGTCAAAATCGTTGCAGAATGCAAGGAAGATAAGTTGTTGGGGACTGTAGCAATACAGGATACGCAGTGATAGAGTATTCCTCTTCATTCGATACCTCTATCCCGATGAAACTCGACCAGAAACGAGAAAAAGACCAAAGAAGAGAGCTGATCTGTGCGAAGCGAAAGTCGGGAAGCCGTCGAGGATTTCTTCGATCTCGGGTCCGCTGGTACTACAAAAACCTATAGCTTTTTATGGCCTGTATGTTCTTCTCTATCTCTAGCGGAAAGCTTGTCATTTTCATGGTACTGCATACGACGCGAATTCGGGATAACCTGGAAGCCATGTGACTATTCACTTATTAACAAGTTTCTCTCACCGGAATTCTTTGCCATTATTAATCATGTTTTCAATAATTTTGCAAAATAATTGTGCCAAAAAAATATGAAAGTTCGACTCGGACTCCAAGTTGTTTGAGTCATCTGACAGTTCATCATGTTTTGATGGTACACAAGATGGATCTTTACTAGGTGATGGAATTTCTTTGGTGATTTCTTCTTGGGGAGGGTCTTCTTCGGGAGATCTAGAAATCACAACCTCTTCATGAAAGCTTTCATCGGTTTGAGTGCTCTGATCACAGAGAATCGCTTCAAATGACGACCTTTATGTTTGGGTCTTGCCCGATTTCATCATAAGTTGTACTCCTCAAATGTTTACTTAACAGCCAGCATCACTGGTATGATTAGATATGTTTGGTTCTCTATTTTTCATTTGAAGTTCCTCTAAAGGAAAATCAAATGTAATTTCATTGTCATCTATCCACTGGGAATATAGGCAGCCACTAGCATGGGCGTAGCCAGGATTTTTCAAAGGGGGGGTCACACTGACTCATACAGAGGGTACTCATCAGATTGTCTCCTGAATATTGTAGGTTGTTTGCTTACAAAAAGGCTTACAAAGGGGGGGTCACGGGCACCCCAGGACCCCCCCCCCCCCCTGGCTACGCCCTTGACTAGAAATACTAGGTTCTACAGGTATGGAAGTGTTAACTGCTGACCTACATTCAGTACTGGGTCCCGTAATATCCACGCAACAAACATGGTGGGTTGTAGTGACAGAAGCAATATACTGCAAACCAAAACAACAGTTCCATGACCATTTTTAGTGTACAGCAGTTGCGTGAGTTTTCCTTCCTTATTAAAAGCATCTGGTTGCATGTAGCAAAAAATTTTATTACCTCTTTTTTTTATTTTTCTTGAACAAGCTGCTCAGTCGATAATCAAGACTTCTTTCTTGGTCGATGGTCAAAAATATTATTGTTGGGACAGTATCCGGCTTTAACGCTTTATCCTTTCAAGCCAAGTAGTTCTGCTCTTAGATCTCGATTCAAAGCAGTGTGGCTCGAAGTGAACGGAACATAATCGAGTACCTTTGGTAACCGCAAGGCCAACACGGGATATTTTTGCTAGCCACTCTTTTAAGAGAGAGACTCCTGTGGGAAAGCGGTGGAAACTTATTCCTAGTCCCTTACTGACAAATCGAGAATCATTCGAACATCCAACAGCAAAGCAATACACCATTATGGCTTACAGAGGAAGCGATCGATATCAAAGCACAGAAATTGAACAGTGTGTTGAGTAAGATGGATAACTTTATTTATCAGAAAGTTGACGCACGAGCGGCAAATTTCTGCCACAGATAAGAAAAAGTTGCGAAAAAACATTGCCAGTTGCGAAAGGAACGTGACGTTCTCTGTAAAACGAGCTTGTTTTGTAACATTACAGTCATTTCCGTCGAGTGAAACGCCCGATCTACTCTAAATAACACATTTATATTCAACCAATATACAGCTGAATTAAGCACCATTAACCTGATCAGAGCCGACAACAAATAAATATAAATACACAGAAATGTAAAGACACGGCAGAACAGTGCTTGTAAGCTCGAACAATACCAACTATATCGAGACTAATAATTCGGCTGTGAAAGTTTATCGTTTATTTGAATTCCTTTCCTTTATTGAGAAAGGTAGACCGAACGCTCAAATTAAATATCACAAATCCCAAAACAGATAATTTACAAAATGATAAGAAAAGGATTCACATAATCTTAAAAGTGAAACAGCTCGGAAAATAAACCATCAGGGAACAAATACTTGTGGGTCGAAGTACCTCTATGATTCGAACGCTCGTTGTAAGATATCGTTGGTGCGGAAAAATTGTAACTTACGCTTTCCTGCGCGAGTAAAAGATTCCAGTTAAGAAATCACGGGCCCAGAGAGCTCTGTAAAGGCATTTGTCTATCTTATATGTTGAAAATGTCCCCTTACGGTCGCAATGTTCGAGACAAACATCAGTCAAAATACTGCTTCTGTATAGAGCGCTCTCACACTCTCTCACAGGTCTTCCCCATATCATACGTCATAACCTGCACAAATGACCGCTGACTCATCTATTCTGCGCCGCAATGCCGATGACCCAAACTCGGAGGAAAAACAGTTTTTTTAGGTGGAAAAACGACGAATATGGCAGAAAAAAGTTGGAAACATTATTGTACGTGGTCTAAACTGTAAGAAAAAAAAATACTTATTTTTTGCCTTCAGTTCCCCTTTAAGAATATCGAGAAAGCAAAATCCTGTTGAGTCTAACTACGTCCTTATGGGAAAAGTTTTAGATTCGGTCACCCACCACCCTATCTAGGCATAGAATTGTCCAGAAACCTCGATTGGGGCCAGCATGTGAATAACAAAGTAATGAAAGCTAATCTATCAATCGGATTCCTTCGGCGAAACCTGAGCAGTTGTCCTGAGCGAGTGAAAGAGGCAGCCTACAAAGCCATTGTGAGGCCTCACGTGGAATACGCAAGCTCAGTTTGGGACCATTTCTTTTTTCCTTTTAATAAAATCTACTAGTTTCCCTGATTTCATGAGCGAAAAAAATATCACGATTGTTAAAATCCTTGCGTTTCTACAGGCGTTTGAACTCGCAATAGCCCTTTTCACGGTTAATTTGTCTCATTTACATTACAATGTAATCCAACACGGATGTGAGGCAAATTCGGGCTAAAACTACCAAATAGCCCGAAATTGCCTCGCATACATGCTAGATTTTATTGTAATGCAAATGAAAAAAGTTAACCGTGAAAAGGGCTATTGCTATGTTCCCGACCGCGCAAAGTAGGATCTGGGTCGGGCTACCAGTGACGTCACTTCGGGAACCGAGCTGAAACACTGAAGAGACTTTCGACTGAAATCAGAGGGCTGTCAAAACATTTTTGGGTTATTTGTGATTCATATTTTATCGAAACCGAGCAAGATTTGTACGTGAAAGAAATAATGTATTATCTAGCATTACAAATTGGAGTCTAGCTACGATTTGGACGATTGCGATGTTCATAGCATGCACGAACACAAGGTATACAAATTTGCATATTTCGTACCACTAAATCATGGCAAATCCTTCGTTAGCATATTGAAATGAGGTTCAGTATGGTATCAGTTAAATGAACACATTTCTACTTCACTGTTATTTTGAATGAAATGTCCATTTTACGTACGCAAATAACCTGGGAGTTCTCGATTTTTTAGTTGCGTTTCGGTTGACTGACAATCGCATGAATTCTTCTTTCAGCATAACGAACTCCGTCGCTAGCTCTAGAGTCGAATCTTAATCGTTCGATTCACTTTTCTCACATAGTTATAAATGCTTGATCCATTCTAAGTTTGAAATTTAGATATATTTCGTTCCCCAAAGACGAAGCTCAAAGAACGAGAGAATTCTGTATTCACGTATGACTATTGAGAACACGGTCGGATTACGGCTTCCGGTGTGCGTGTGTTTTTATTAAAATCCACAAATACATAGCTAGTTCACCAGTTGAGGCTCAGCAATCTTAATCGCTTCGTTGTACATGTAGGACACAGATTTCGTTTACTATTCATTTAAAAATGTGTCTGTTTCGAGTAAAAAAACAGATGCGTATAGTTTACCGTGTGATTTCATGTGATGGACTTGGAGGATCGATTGCTTGCGCTTGGAATAGTCACATGGCTTCCAGGTTATCCCGAATTCGCGTCGTATGCAGTACCATGAAAATGACAAGCTTTCCGCTAGAGATAGAGAAGAACATACAGGCCATAAAAAGCTATAGGTTTTTGTAGTACCAGCGGACCCGAGATCGAAGAAATCCTCGACGGCTTCCCGACTTTCGCTTCGCACAGATCAGCTCTCTTCTTTGGTCTTTTTCTCGTTTCTGGTCGAGTTTCATCGGGATAGAGGTATCGAATGAAGAGGAATACTCTATCCTGCGTATCCTGTATTGCTACAGTCCCCAACAACTTATCTTCCTTGCATTCTGCAACGATTTTGACACACACTATCGCATGCTCGCATATATTCTTCTCAGAAAGGAAACATTGTTATTCCCGAATTGACGTCAGCAGCCCACTCGTCCCATTCTCCGCTATTCCTCGGTCGTGAACATGGAAATGTGCAAAATTATTAACTTTGAAAATTCATAGAAAATTAACAAAAATAGCTACAACGATAATTTTTTCGCAGTGGTGATCAGGAAAAAAAGGAAATTTATAATAGCGAAAACAAATTTGGGGGGTTCGTGGCACTTTAATCGGATACCCTATTATTGAAAAAGAAACTAAATTTATACTTTACCTTAAAAATGAGGTAAGGTCCTTCTGAATGGAAAATGAGGAAATCAACCGATCAACTAATTTTTTTTTTTAAATTAACAATACGCATGTTATTGAACAACACACTAGAACCACTTACATTATTTACAATACTAACAGAGTTACTTACACCACTTACCATGACTAACAATACAGCTACTTACTCTGCACTATTTCGTTACACCTTTTTTAAATTGCAGAGTTACATTATATAGCTAAAACTTTTTTTTTCCACTACGCAAAAAAAAAAAAAAAAAAAAAAAAAAACATATAGGAAAAGTTCGAAGAAACTAAAATAGAAAAAAAAAGAAATATAACACTTTCACTTTTATTATTGGAGCATGAAAAATAGGGTTGGCAATAGACAATTGTAAAGAAAACAGAAAAGGAAAAATACTTTACGCATCGCAAATGCAGAGAATGGTCCACTTAGCTTCGTATTTTCTGCATTTTGAGTTTTTAATCGCCATTTATATTTTTCGTTTAATTTTATTTTCCAGTAAGGCAAGAAAAAACTTTAAGCTCGGAGACTCTGACTGATTTCTTGTGAGGAATATATGATATTTAGCAATCAGAAGATAATGATTTAACGTGTAAAAGCTCGTAGATTCAGGTTTGTAGCCGTAAAGGATTTCAGTGTAACTAGGACTAATATTGTCTGAACGCTTGATATTCCATCATGTTATAACGTCTTTCCAAAAGGGTTCCACTACAGAGCATTCAAGAAACATATGAACGAGAGTTTCATTTTGGAATAGGCAGTACTCGCCTTGCGGTGATTCTTTTATGTTCATTTTATATAGAGAGAGATTGGTTGGTATGATGTTATGTATGATTTTAAACTGAAAGCTTCTCAACTTGTTTTCCAAGGTGACCTGGAATTAAGTTCTTGCCAGACCGCTAGTAAAACATTTTTGTAAAAAGTAGGTAGACTTTTGAGCTCCAGCAATTTTAGATCGTAATTACATTGGAATAGGAAGTGTAAAACATTTTTGTAAAAAGTAGGTAGACTTTTGAGCTCCAGCAATTTTAGATCGTAATTACATTGGAATAGGAAAGCTCCCCCGACTTTGTGCAACATGAAATCAAGAAGAGCGCACCAGTAACTGTCAGGCGCTTTGCAATGACGATTTACCCAGCCGATATTGAGCGATTTACCACGTCTGAAAAAGTCACCATACTTAGACCACCTTTGCAAATTGGTCCAACCATGGTTTTCCGTTGCTTTGTCTGGTTTGAAGTTCCAAACGAAAGAGAAAATATTTCTGTTGACTTCTTTTACGAAATCAACAGGAACACTTAATACGGAACAGCTATATACAAGTTTGGCGAGAGCTAAGTTTTTGATGATGGTAATTCTGCCTAGGATCGTTAAGTGCCGTCTACTTGACCAAATATTTAGAACTTTTTTTAAGTTTGGCAAGGCGCTCATCGAAATTATTCTTATTCCCAACGCGCATATTATAAGGAAACGCGATTCCAAGCGCAGTGACATACTGTATGAAATACCGAAAGGCTCCTCTTTGCCTAGTCTTCACTT
>JAHPZR010048711.1:0-34595 GCA_019787425.1 Platygyra sinensis | reverse complement strand
AACATTATTGATAAGTGAATGAAGATGGTGAAATTTGAGCTCGGCAATTAAATGTGAAGAATGAAATATTCAACATGACATGAGCGTGGGACAAAGGAAAATCTGAGTCCCCGACAGGAATCGAACCCATGACCTCCCGAACACGGGGCGGGCGCTCTATCCACTGAGCTACGAGAACTCATGGAGAGCAAGGTCATTTTTACTGAGTTCATATGCGGACAGGTGTCCTGCATACTGCTAGGATTTGCGGCACTGCCGAATTCATCATGAGTGGTGATAAGTGAATGAAGATGGTGAATTTTGAGCTCGGTAATTAAATGTGAAGAATGAAATATTCAACATGACACGAGCGTGGGACAAAGGAAAATCTGAGTTATTGTTCCGCCAGCTTTCTAATTTTGTGTTTGAAGTAGTACAGTGTTCAACGAGAGTACTTAATATTAAGAAAACAAGGAAAACTAGTGGGGGCTAATATCTGAGGGGGCTTTTAACCGGAAGCATTTCTCTTTCCTCAAATAGACATGCCTATAACCCGAGGGGCGTATACGCAAGGGGGAGATTATGACCGGAATTTTACAGTACTTATTTTATCCTTATTATGAATTCTTCTCGCCCAACGACGAGGCGATAAAAAATAATATCTGTGTGGGAAGTTTATTTTGAAACAAAGGAGATTGAGTGTTGCCTGTGGGTAGAACTTAAAATTAAGCACGAAATATCTTTTCAGAAGAAACAAGATACGGAAATAACTTGACGCTTGGCGTGATGCGCCTGTTTGCGATCGCCACAAGCAACCATAACTTTTAAAAACTTCAGGATTGTTTTACCACCGTTTTCGTGGATACGCGACTTTGGAAAACAAAACACCCGCGGAAACGTTTCCAAAATTTCCGTCAGTCTTGCGTGTTATCGACAAATCGGATCGAAATCCACCAATAACAGCTACTAGTGTAACCTTCAGACCTTCCTTAGGTCATGCGAGTGGGTTGTGATTGGGGGATTTCGATCCGATCTATCCATAATGTGTATGATTGACGGAAATTTTGGAAACGTTTCCGCTGTTGCTTTGTTTTCGAAAGTCGCGTATCAACGAAAACGGTGGTAATATGAAACAAATGGCACGGAAACTTGCTGCAGAATTTTCAGGTTTAGCCTTGAATTCTAGGTCGCTGCAATTTCTTCAGCCATGTGTGTCCTTCTCATCTTTATGATCACTTCTGATTCTTATAAATTTTCACTTACTCCAAAGTTTAGGTATAATGTGATAGGTGGGGAACTGGGGTAGCTCCCCCGATTTTCCTACGCCAGTATCTTACTCCCAGCGGGATCGTGATTTCGCAACTACTGTCCTAGAAACATTTCTACAATGGGATATAAAACTTCGAACAGACGGGCACGACCATTTATCATTAACGCGACGATTTTCAATTATTCACAAAGAATTTGCCTGACAAAAGCGTTCCTCAGGAGTCCAATATCAAGAACAACGAAACAACCTTTCTCAAACGGTTTGTAAATTTTCAGCACAGAGTACTAAACACCTGCCCATTTTCTAAAGGGGTACGTTTATGAAACATTTTCTCCTAAGACTGGTAAAACCTCGTCACCAGAATACACATACTACCCAAAGTTTGCTTGGGTAACCAACCCTGGAGTGTATCTATATTTTACATGTATGATACAATAGAGAGTATGCACTCACGTGTCCAACAGCCATGCAAATTTGTTGGAACAAAAGAAAGTGTTTACATAAGAAAAGAGTTGAACTCAAACAGGATTGGTTTAATGCAACAACATGGTCGCCGTTTCATTTTTTCGAGAAACCAATATGGCTGCCATGACGTCATGTGCATACGCTGTATTCCTGATTGACCCAATCAAGATCTACTGAAACAACTTTAAAACACAAACTTTTTACATGACTGAGTACCAATCGGTATTTCACTTCTGCAATTAACTCGGTATAAGGTTGTCAAAGTAGACTTGAAATAATCTGAGTGGTTCGCAATTGCCAGCAACCTTTTGCCAAGGAGTCCCTCTTGAGAAACCTCAACCAACATGTTACTTGTTCGATTTGTCTCGATATAAACTACAATTAACCCAAAACGATATCATGTCTACACACATTTTGCTGCTAGTGTTTGGAGAATCATGCAAGAGCCAGCCACAGAAAAGGAAAGTTCCGTTGTCCAGAGTGTCAAGCGCAAATCGATCTCCCCGAAGGAAATCGTTTTGACAGTTATTACCGACCACTTTTTCCCACAGCAGATTGTCGAGTCTCTTTGCTGTCCGACAGAGTGCTGATGGAAGTAGCAAAACTTGTGACAACTGTGAAGAAGGAAGCTCTGATGTTCATTATTGTTTTGATTGTTATTGTTATTATTATTATTATTATTATTATTATTATTATTATTATTATTATTATTAGTATACTATTATTGCACGGTATCTTTATATTAAAATCTTGCCAAATCTCACCAGAAGAAATTTTCCATGTTTTACTGTAGATAGTGTTAATGTCATCCACATCTACGTAATGCATTAATATAAAGCTACTTTCTGTACATGGTTTATGGAGATGGTTCGTACAATGCTAACTGTGCCTCACGTATTTGCTTCCTTACTCGCCCTTTGTGCTTCCTGTTTCCCGAAAAGATAGTAAAAACACGGTAATTCACCCCGCCTTGAAAAGTTCGCTGACACTGTAAGCTCATTTCGAAAGGTTTTTTTGTCCTATTCTGCTTTATAACCCCATCGGATATAGGCTCCTTCGTATATAAGCCCGCCCAAAACCCCTTACGAGGTTGTATAACCCTTGGGCTAAAAACCGGAATGTTAGGCAAATCGCTGCTGTAGTGTTTGGTTTTGTCTTTGAATGCTGCTCCACGTGCCTTCTTCGAAATCTTCTTTTAGTTCATGCTTGAGTCTTTTCTCTTTTTTATTCTGGTTTTTAAATGATATTGAAATGTGGTCCTGGAAGGAAGACGAGATTAAATTGAGTTTACTAACACAGTGGATAAGATTGCAAAATCGAAGATTACTTTTTTAAGGACGTTCGCGCCCAAAAACTTCCCACGTACAGATTTTTTTAAAACTTTGACTGCAGGTAGAAAATGATAAGATTAGATGAAAAACGTAAAAAAAATCGGGGGTCACCGAACTCGTTTTGAAGATAAGGCGCGTCACAGATCATAGCATTTCTAGGATTTCCAGCCACTGAGGCGATTCTGCCCGGATTCATTACTATCGGCATATATTTAAGTTGAAGAATCATATCTAAGTTATGCGTGTTTAACACAGCATATATAGGTCTATTTGATAGATCTTTGCTACATGTTCCATTAAATCAGCTAGAATTAGCCTTAAAAAAATACAACTTTTAGTTACGCACACCTGTATCCATGTACCAATTCGACCCTATTTGAATAGTATATGAGAAATAATTAAAACCTCCACGTACAGATTTTTTTTGTTTTTTAGTATAATGGAAAGAATCAGAAAAGGAAGTGATCTGCCGAAAAAAAATGTGGGGGTCACCGAGCATCCAACAAAAATATTCGCACACAAAGTTAACGCAAAGGCCATTAGCTCTATATTTTGTTGAGTTTTTCGACTCGGTGCGCGCGCTTGAAAATGACGTGGCACGCGCGTAGCCAATGAATAGCGTGCGCACTAGAGATGCGCAGTAGCAATGGGCACGAACGTCCTTAAGTTGAAAAGGTAGCTTAAATAAAATTTTCTTCTCCTGAAAAAGTAAAATATCAGAGGAAGAAGACAAAGACGACGAGGATGACAAAATAGAAAAGGATAGGAAAACCAATAACTGATAAATAATTTTCGAATGTTGAAAGATTTGAATTGACATCCACTGAAAAAAAATGTGGCACTGTTTGTTCTAATTTCTCTAAGAACTTTTTATTAATTTCAAGCGGTTTAATTTTCAGTTCTCATTTTCTCAGCTCCTGGAGGCACGTGGGTCGTCATAACTACTGTAGACCCAGATCTCTATCACTTAATTCGTTGAGAAAATATGAATTTGGTTATGATTGTTTCCGTCAAACAGAAATAGAGTAGATTTGAAAAAGATTTCAAAACCGTACAGCAGCATTACTGGCATTCGCTAATACTTGCTTAATACGTTGCTGGCAACCAAAGGAACGGGAAGCAACTGTTTGCACGCCACACCCTCCATCCATCTGAGCTTGTTTTGAGTAACACTCTAATTACACGTTCTAATGAATACTTAGGATCAAACGGGTTTTTGTGGTGTTTTTTAACTCTTTTTTTTTTTACCCAGGAAAGGCATTTGGCCGAACAATCATAGATCAAACTAAATACTTAGTCATCTGTAATGAATTACTAACAACACAACATTAGTAATTCTTATTTTTGCCCCAGTTATTAAACCACTTAAACTTCCGAAAGCTTAGAGAAAGCACATAAATCTGTCCTCATACAAACTTTTTGCCTGGCCGGTTTCATTGCAATAATGTAGAAACTGTGCGAAATAACCAATTTAAATCACAAACCTTAAAACAATGCAAAGTCTTGTTGGTGAGAGCGATAAAAAAGATCAGGAATGAAGAAGTTTCCACCAGACCGCATAATTGAAAAGTTGATACCGCCCTGAATAAACTAAAAAAAACTACAAAATATGAATGAAAATTGAGATATTTGAATGGAGATACAATGAGATGCGTCAGCCAGTCATGCTATTGATATCAGAGAGAGCTGTCAGGGCTGATCACAAACTGATCATACGGACAAGTAAATAAACTACTTCAATATGTAGACCGTTCTTAGTTGCTCCACTAGTTACAAAAATACTTCCATCTAGCGCACAGACACACGAAGAGGTAAAAATAATGGAATTGGATGGCGTATTGTGCCAAAAAATCAAACTTCTAATCGGTAGATTTTCGTCATTTTTTCGCTAAGCGTAGAAAATCGGTAGAGGAAATGATCGATTAAAAGAAAAATAGGGGTCACCAAACGTCCAAGATCGTTAAATCCAGGCAAAACTATAGCAATGGCCATCTGCCCTATCGTTTGCTTATTTTACAATTCATCAACTTTCGAATCTCTTTACAGTGGCCAATTCACATCAACCCAGTTGGTAAAACCAAATAGACCATTTTACAGTTCCTTCCTTGTTGACCTGGCCTTTGAATGGCAGCGAGGCTGAAGGTGACCTTGTTTTGATACAGACCTCTCTGGTTTTGTCATGTAAATGCACCTAGTTATCATAAGAACAACTTGATTTACACAACAAAAGCAGTCAGGTCTGTATCAAAACAAGGTCACCTCCAGCCTCGCTGCCATTCAAAGACCAGGTTACCGAGTAGGCAACTGTAAAATGGTCTATTGTCTTGTAAAACTCCCACCGACGCAGGACCAGTTTCTTTACAACCTTACCCCCTTTATTCATTTGTAAGGATGTAGGGATGTAAGGCTGTACATAAAGTTGTAAGGATGTAAGGTTGTATTAAAGACTGTTAGGTTATTAGGCTGTAATGCTGTAAGGTTGTAAGGATGTAAGACTGTAAAGTTGTAAGGCTGTAAGGACGAAAGGATGTAAGCTTGTTAGGCTGTAAGGTTGTAATGCTGTAATGCTGTAAGATTGTAAGGTTGTAAGGTTGTAAGGCTGAAAGGATGTAATGATGGAAGGACTAAAGGATGTAAGACTGTAAGGCTGTAAGGATGTAAGGATGAAAAGATGTAAGGATGTAAGGCTCTAAGGCTGTAATGCCGCTGTAAGGTTGTTAGGCTGTAATGCTGAACGGATGTAAGGCTGTAAGGATGTAAGGTTGTAATGATGTAAGGTTGTTAGGTTGTACTACAGTAAGGTTGTAATCCCGGGTTGTAATGCTGTAAGGCTATAAGGATGTAATGCTGTAATGCTGTGTTTCGAAAAATTGTGCGTGACTTGCGTGACTGTCTAGAATCGCCTGGAACTTTCGTGCATATTTAATTAGTATCGTGTCACAGTGATTCAGCAGTTTGCGTATGTTGCTGTAAATAGTTACTTTATTTAGTAGAGCCGGAAAGTTCTAGAACCTTATGCTGTAAAGTATATAAGCGAATCAGTGTAGTTTTTAGGTGGTTTTCTCCCAGGAGTGTTTTTAGCGAGAATAATCTTGTGAGTCATTAGTGTTTACGCAAGTAGTGTTGGCGGAGGCTGTGTTTATTGAAGTGTGACAAAGGTCGCGTGTACATCTGGCAGAGGCCGTGTTTATACAAGTGTGACGGAGGTCGAAGTTTAATTTACAAACCTAGCGTGGGCTTGTTGTGAAGTTTTGTGTGGAATTACTTCGTTCGGGTGGATTAAATAACCTTGTTGTTGTTCCGACAACCCCGCGTTCTGTTTGGACTGCAAACTACTTGCCACTTCAAACATCGAATTCGCAACATGCTGAAGGCTGTGCGGTTGTAAGGTTTTAAAGATGTAATGTTGTAAGATTGTAAGGATGTAATGTTATAACGTTGTAATGCTATAAGCAAAAATTAACGTCTCTTTTCAATCGCGTTTTCAATCGAGCGACCTCAAAATTTTGCATGTTTTTGTACTTCGGACATCTAGTTTTTGAAAACCATAGTATTTCTTTTTCCTGTGGCGTGTTGAGAGCTTTCTTTCAAATTCTTCGAGCAATCGGTTGAAAAACTTTTCCAGTGTCATTTTTTAGCGGCCATTGAAGTTTCACGGACCGGCTCACATGTGCCGTAATAATGGTAAAAGATAATTGAAGATTACGCAAAGGCTGCTTGCAGCCTGCGGTATAATTATAATTGTACGTAATTATAATAGGAGACGAGATATAACAATGTAAATGTCCTTTATTTGCTTCAATGACGTACAGCATTTTTAAAACAGATCAGCTTACAGCGGTTATCAGTGACACGCGCCCTTCTACGATTTTTTCCGATTTTGGTGGACGTCAATCAAATGTCTCCATGACAATACTCGTGTTCATTTCGTGTCAGTTTCACGGCCTGCATGTTCGATCGTCGTTGGATCAGGAATATTCGCTCAGTTATTATGACAAAGTAATTTGCAATTTCGCTGAGATTGAGGGCTCTTTTGTAGAGAAAAGTTAACGAGTTTCGTCTTTGAACAGTGCATAGCAGGAACACTTTTTGCGAGCGAATTGAAACGATTGTGAAGAAGGCGGCGTTCGAAAACAAAACTAGAGCCGTAAGCGATCCGCCAAAGAGAAAGTCAAAGAAACGAAAGATACAAGGTAGCTGAAAAAGTTGGCCTCTGAAATGAGTCGCTTTATGTGGAGATTGACTTCTTATCAGCTTGTTATGGATGCAGATTATTTTCGCCGCAGAAATTCTCGTTTTTCGCCTTGCTAAAACACAATCCAGAGATCTATCCTGACGAGTTTGAATCAAGCGTGGTTGGAATGCCAGACAGGCAAATTATATGCAAAGCAAACCGTCAGCAGAACCATAGGGCAAGTGGGATTGTCAGTAATGAAAAGGTAATGAAAGCCGCAAGAGATTAGCAGTCAGATTTTTGTAGTTCATTCTCTAATAAAGGTTATTATTTATATTTAGTTCTTTCTCATGTTGTTGTGGTTGTACACTTTTTGTAAATTTGCAGCCTCAAAACATTGCCCGTGAGCGAAACGAACGAAAAGGCGCTTCAAACGATTTTGTAAGTCTTACTTCTCAGTCTCTGTTTATCGACGAGTCAAGTAAAGATGAAAGATGCACTCGGATACTCCGAGAATTGACACTGAAATAATGGTTCTGGAAACTCCGCTCGCCGTTATTGCCATGGATACATTTGATTGACGTCCACCAAAACGTAGTTTTTGAAATCGGAAAAAATCGTAGAAGGGCGCGTGTCACTGATAACCGCTGTAAAATTCAAAACGAGGCCACCCTGTCCATATACGCCAGCGCCCTTTAGCAACCTCGCCTTTTTTTGTGGAGCATAACAACTGGTGGCTAACAATCTGAAAAGAAATTAGAACATCAAAATTAATATACATAAATGGGAAAGTGGTGGGAGGGAAATTACATTGTTATATCTCGCCTCCTATTATTCGTACAATTATAATTATACTGCAGGCTACAAGCAGCCTTTGCATAATCTTCAATTGTACATCATAATACTCGTCTCGATATAACAATGTATGTGCAAAGCTTCAAGATCCTTGCTCAACTGCAGCACTAGATAAAGCAGAGCTACCAACACTAGCGTTCCAAACAGGACGGTAATAAAAATTTTTGAAAGTGGTCTCATTGGTCCAATCAGCTAGACGGACTATTTCTGGAATAGAGATGCCTGCTCTTAATGCTGTAGAGGCAGTTGCTCCACGCGTGGAGTGAGCCTTGAACACTCTGTCAAAACGTACCAGCTGCCAACAGACAATTCGTAACCCAGTGAGAAAGGGAGCAGAACCCCCCAGGCTTATGTGGGTTATAAACGGAGAGAAATAACTTGTTTGGTTCAGAAACTGATTCTGGCCTAAAAGCCTGTGTTCGTATTTCATACTCTCTAAGACATGAACATGGACATAGCAACTTATTTTCTGGGAAACTAGAATGAAAGGAGGTCTTTAAAGGTTTTCCAACCGGAACCGTTTTAGTAAGTTCTGGGAGATTGAAAGAACCACCTTCAGGGTGAAAACGTTTGAACCTTAAATAATGGACTACTAATTCTGAGCCCCGCTCTGCAGAAGTAATAGCAAGCAAAAATGTCAGCTTTCTGCCAAGTTGTTTTATTGAGAGTTGCTCATTAGGACCCAAACTTTCCAAATAACTCGTAACAGTGCTAACATCCCAGCTATATGTGTATCTTGGTGCTAGTGGAGGGGAATTAATGGCTAAACTACAAGGGGATGTTCTCCAACATTGTAATCCTCAATTTGAGAGTGTTGCAGACAGAGCTGAGCGATAGACGTTCAAAGTACGATACTCCAGGCCTGCCTCAAATTGACTGGCCAGGAAGTTTGACACTGAATCTAAAGACACTGAAAGGGGATTGACTTGTTGTTCACAACACCAACAACACCAACAAGTCCACTTTCTCCATGCAGCCAAAAGCAGTCTTTGAGCTGGCTGTGATACTGTTGAATTTTCATAACTACTCCTGAGACTAGCCATGCGGCATGGACAAGAGGATGTGGATCGTTCTCTTGTCTCAGCAGTCCTGGGAAGGATTGGAGTAATATGGGATTGTCTATCGACATTTCTAATAACAACGGGTACCACGGTTGAGTTTCCCATACTGGAGTCACAATTGTCAATTGAGAGACTGACTGCCGCAGAACTTGCCTCAGACACCGCCCAATAAAGGGAAAATGGAGGGAATGCATATCCCCTGAGTTGGCTTCAATCCAGAGTAAAGGCATCCACTGCCTCTGCCTCTGGATCTGGCTTTCAGCTTACAAACCTGGGTAGTTGTGCTGTTAGTCTGCTTGCAAAAAGATCTATTGTGAAGGGGCCCCACTTTTGTTGATCCCCTGAAAGATGGACGGATCCAGTTGCCAGTCGCCGATATCTGGACGAGTCCGGAATTCGAAATCGGCCACAATGTTTAATTGTCCGGACAAGTGGTGTGCTTCGACTGTTGAGTTCAAATGCTAGGCTTGACAGGACCAATTATGTGGGCCCACCCATTTTGTTTATATTACTTATTGCTATTGTATTGTACATCATTAGTTTTACATGGATATTGCACTTGTTTCTTAGAAATGATTTCAGGGCAAACCCGCCTGCTAGAAGTTCTAGACAGTTTATGTGTAATAATCGTTCTGACTGAGACCAAAGGCCTCTGGTCTGAAAATTTCCAAAGCATGCTCCCCATCCCATTGTGGAAGCATCTGTCTCGATTGTCAATTGAGGAGGGCTCTGTAAAATTGCTCTTCCTGTCCAAGCAGAAAGGTGGTCTCTCCACCATTTTAGTTCTTCGAGTACTTCCGCAGTCCAGCATACTTGAGACTCGTAGCCCCCCATGAAGAGCTAGACTGCGCTTTTTGACTGCTTGGATGTGACGATAATGAAGGGGTGCTGGGAGTACTGCCTGGATCGAAGCACTTAGTTTCCCTAGGAGCCGAGCTAGCTCTCTTATCGTGATTTCTAGATTTTCCAGAACTTTCGGACACTCTTTTCTGATACCTTTTTACTTTGTCCAAAGAAAGGCTGATGGTTAGCATATATGGAAACTCTATTACCTGTGTAGGATTAAGTTGGGACTTTTGGTAATTCACCACAAATCCGAACATTTCTAGAAGTGTGACCGTCAAGGTGACATGATGTGACAGAGTTTCTGACCGGGAAAAGGGTTTGAACTGATGGTGATGATGATGAACTTTATTCATGTGTCGATGTATTTAGCTGACGCTAATTGGGGACACAACATATAGATAAAATAAATAATGAATACTATTATGAAAAATAGATTAAAAAAATGAACTATAAATTATATATACATTTGCAATATCCTAAAATAATCAAAACAATTCTACGAACACGGGCACACCTTAAGAGGTACTGTACAGATAACGCACTCGGAGCAACTGGTGTTCAAAGTTTGTGAGCTCGCTGCGGTGCCCGCGTGGTTTTTCTTTGTGCGTGAATCATATTGGGCAGCATCGCCGCTAATTGGCTCTGAATCGCTTGTGAAATAACCTCAGCTGTATTATCTTTTTCAGAAATCTTAAATTTACCTTGAGATGACAAAGGATTCTTCTTGATTGCCTGGATCTCAGCTGCCGAAGAAACCTCACCCGTTGCTGCCATGTTGAGCGAAGCAAAGAGGCAAGGTTGCTAAAGGGCACCGGCGTGTATGGGCAGGGTGGCCTCGTTTTGAATTTTGAGCTGATCTTTCAGATTTGTGAGTTTTAAAAGTGCTGTCATTGAAGCAGATAAAGGGCATTTATATTGTTATATCGAGACGAGTATTACGATGTACAATTGGCCACGCACTCACATGGCTTCGCCATACTTGTCCAATACTCTGACAAATTTATGCATAGCATTGTATTGTATTGCGTCGTTCTCAATTGTATTGTATTGTTAATCTATTGTTATGTGGATATAATACAATACAGTGCTATGCATAAATTTGTCGGAGTATTGGCCGTGTATAAAAACAAAATAAAAGTTACGTAAATCTATTATCAAAATCATAATTTTTTAACTTGGATTTAAATACATCAAGAGAGAGGGACTGACGAATATCCAGTGGTAAGCCATTCCACAGTACAGCACCGCTGTATGACAGACTTCTTGGACAATAATTAGTGCGAGGCTGTGGAATGGCAAGCGAAAAGTCCCTCTCTCTTAAATTATAGGTTAAGGTATCTGAACAGAAGACAAAGTGAGAACTAAGATAATCTGGAACTATTCTATTCACAATCTTGTAAATCATTATAGATTTATCAACAAGGCGTTGACGCGGTCCAGTTTAACCCACTTTACCATTCGCAACAACTCATCAGTACTACGATCGTAATTTGGATCCGCAGACTACTGTGACAATGTTATGACAAAATTCATTGTCTATAACAGGACAGACGCATGTAAAACGGACGTCCATTTGTCTTTTACGATAACAAACTGTCAATTGTCAACTCTCGCTCGTTGCCGCATTGCATAAATTCATGTGTCTGTCCGCTTATTGACGATAAAAATAAGCCAATGAGCGCGCGAGAATTTGTGCTGTTATCGTCAAAAAAAAATCTAACTGCGTAAAGGCCCTGGGAACGAGGTTGAGAAAATGCCGGAAAGTCAAGTGATCAGTTTTTGTTATCAGCCCTGTGAGCCGAAAAGCTTTCAATATTGCAGGAGTTGCAAAATACGCTCGAAAAACTTGCGGTTGCGGTCAACACTGGAGGCCATTCGTTTCGAGTTTTGAATGCCGATGAGCCTTAGTGACGGTGGAAATTTGAGTCCTCTATAGCTGCATAGTTAACTATGGTTTGACATTGTGTCGGAGACACCTTAGAGCTGCCATACAGTTGGCTGTGAGCTGTAGTGAGGTATACTTTGCTCGATGCTGTGCCGTTAAACGGACTAGAACATTCGCATCGGAAAGCAAGGTTATGTGTTGTTGAACTTTTTAAATAAATTAATGGAAGAGACAATTTTTGTGTTTGGTTTAGTCTCGACTGCCGACTGAGACTGCTCGGGTGTATTTTGCGAGTCAATTTTTAAAACAGAAGCGGCTTTGTTTTCTTCTTTCTGCTTCTCGTCCCTGTTAAATACCTCCACAAGACTTTTTGTACCGTATTTTTTGCCCAGTCACGTAAAATATGATCTAAATTCTCAAAACTTTCCGCCATTTTAACACACGGAGGGAGAAAAAAACTTCGTAATGATGACGTCAATCTTGTGTCTGTCTTCTAATAGATCATAGGCGAGAACCAATAAAAATGCGAAAATAACTTAGGCCCTGTTTACAAGGAGGTAGGGTAACCCTACTGCCAGGGTAACCCTAGCAAGAGGGTTATAAGATAGCCCGGGTTTGGAAGCAAAATTTTCAGGCAGGATAACCGTACTGCCCGAGACAACTTTACGCTTGTTACGCTTCGGTGACCTTGTAATTAAAGCACGAACAGATAACAAAACTGGAAAATAATTTATTTCCAAAGCAAAATATGACAAATTGTGAAAGAACTTCATGTTTTCTGGATCATAATTCGCTGATTTTGTCGCTATTGTGATCATATTTTGATTTTTGGAGCCAAAATGGAGTTGTCCCGGGTAGGCGAGTTGTCCCTAGCAGAGCATTTACAGGCGCTAGGGTTACCCTAGCAGGGTAACCCTAGCACTCAGCTAGGGTTATCCTAGCGCTAGGGTAACCCTAGCTGCCTTGTAAACACGTCTGGTAAATACGTCGTTGAAAATAAGAAGAAATGTGCGAGTGCCAGGGTAACCCTCTTGCTAGGGTAACCCTGGTTACCCTACCTCCTGCAAACGAAAGACACATTTACCCGCCGCCAATTGTTTCTTTGGCGCTGGGTCTCATGGGATCGGTACGCTAAAAATAGTAAGCGATTGTTCCGTTAATACGAAAACGACGCCAAAGATCCATTTTGCGGAGCGGGACTTTGTCATTCAATTCGCGAACTTTTTACTTCTGAGCGAGGTAAGTAGTTAACTAGACTTGTAATATCCATCCACGATAGGCATGCCTTTTTATTGCCGCCTCTATTCTGTTGATTGTGCTTGTCAATTGAATGAACAAGTATGAATTAATTCAGTGAGGCTTTGCGGAATTGTTGAAAACAATCAAGATAACAAACAGCAACAATCCGGTTTGAAAAGTATTATTAGCAGAAGAAAAGCTAAAAGTGATTCAGTTTTTAACCTTTTAAGTTGTAAAATGTTTCTCAGTTCTCAGTACGCGTCAATATAACTATTTTCTGCTGTAAATGTTACTTCCGCCTTTGGAAAATTACTGCATATTTTATTATACTCTTGTGGGAACTTAGGCATCTAGTGTCAGACGCATAAATGCTTTTAACCCTAATTAATGCCCAATAGTGACTTATAGATTTTACTCTGTCTTAAACGCCAGACGATTTTACTCGTCAAAGGGAGACACCCTTGGGCACTAAAGGGTTAACAACCGTATTTACGGCACAAGTTAGACATCGATGTACAGTCAAGACTTAGGAGATGCCAAGGCCACTTGTTTAAAATGCGAGACCGACACCAAACTATTGACCCCGGACAATAACCAATTACACGTTGATTTTTGCAAGGATCATCGTGACAAAATAGAAGTACCGGATCCTTTAGGTGTAGAATATCTAATCAGCTATAATTGAATAATAGACGGAAATAAGCAAGTCTGATTAAACAGTCTGGGATTACATTTCCCAATATTTCAGAAGGCACAGCCTTTTAGGAAGGCCGTGCCTCCTAAAATATGTCAAATATTGGAAAATATTTATCTCTTACTAACCGAGCACAAGCGCAGTACTGGGGAATATTGGCCCAAGGTCATGGCAGTACGGACTGTGCGTAGCGAGGTCTGTACAAAAATGACCAAGGGCCAATATTCCCCAGAACGGCTCGAGCTAGCTAGATTAGTAAGTAGCTTATTATATGACACTCCGGCCGTGCTTGTTTTAAATTTGCCGACTTTTGAAAACCAAAAAAATACACAGCAGATGACCATTTCCATGGAAACAGTCTGTATGGCAAAATCCTGACCAAGAATGAACCAATCAGAACAATCGGATTTACCTTGCCATATAATAAAATCTCACACTGTTTAGTCAGCCTAGCTTAATTACTTTCCTCTATTTACCAATTATACCCCTGGGGTGTACTCCCAGAAAAATTGGGTGGGGGTGTGTGGCCTGCTTCCCAAAAACCCTTACCATATTTATGACCAAAATCTGTAATTTTTCCTACCCACTTAATGACCTGACCCATAAATTTGAAACCCTATTTTGACCTGACCCTTAGGAGGCTCGAAATAGTTTTCATTTTCTCCAGACTAGTTTTCCAAATTCTTTTCCAAATACAGTTCAGTTTGTCGTATCATTGTGAAATTTACCACAGAAATAAATGAAACATCATAGAATCATTACATCATCGTCAGAAAACCTGTTACCATGGCACCCATATAATGTATTCAGTTGCACCCCCAAAATCGAAATCTATTGTGTTATTAAGAGAACAGGTCGGTGAAATTCTCTCAAACTCCTATATTACATGTTATCAGGAATGATCTTCAAAATATGTAAGTTTTAAAAAATTCTGCAGGGCAGATGAAAGAAAAAACCTACTTTTGCACTATTGCTTTTTAAATTGCATCCAATCTATGACTTGATGTCATGTAGCAGAATCAAGCAAGATTGTGGGTACCTAACAGAGGGAGACAAATCTTTGATTTTTTTGTATTGTTTGTTTACCGATGACATGATTTGGTAAAGGACAATGGGGTAGGAAGGGGCAGGGAGTGTTTTAATTTGTATAAAATTTCATTTGGTAGCTGCAATGCAATGTAAACATTTTCCCAAAAATACTTACACAGAGTTACAAGAGGTGCCTTTGTGGCAAGAGCCCTGCCTCTAGGGTAGCCTTGGGATGCTCATTGTGTGGTTCCAGAAAATATCCATACCCCCCCAGTTTGAGCCCCCACCCCCCCGGATTTTCCGTTCCGGAGGGCTTCACGTTATTGCCCCCCACCCCCTGGAATTTCCAAGATTTTTCCACTTGGTCCCCCCTACCCCCAGGAAATTCCAAGAGACTTCATTACTTTATTTTGATCTACTTAGAGCCGAAACGAAATTTAGTTGTGGCCGATTATAGTTACACTTCAGATGACGACGTAAAGCGGCATATTTTTTCACGTAAGCGATTTGGCCACACCACACTTGCTATTTCATGGAACATTATTTAAGGAGATATTCACTAGGTAAGGAACAAAACTGCTGGATGAGGCTGTGAGAATTAATTTTCCTAACAACAACCGTGGAAAATTCTAGACGCGCTTATCTCGCTTTCTCTCTTTTGAAATGTTCAAACTATAAACAACTGAGCTTATTTACACTCTACAGTCGTGGCAGCTTAGCTTTCATTTGCTCAAATTGAAAGAAGTTTCCACTCGAAAAATATCCAAGAAAGAACTGAAAGTTGACGGTAATGTTCACGTTTTGTAAATTTGTCGAAGTTTTTTAATTTATGCACAGTCGAAACAAGATATCGAATTACTTTGTACGTGCAAGCTATGTTATTACGTCATTGTTATTTTTGCTATCAAAGTGGAACTCGGGAAAATAACTCAACGCTAATCTCCACGATATTTCTGTATGTTGCAGGTGTAATTTTTATCTTATATTATGTGTGAACAGTACTGTTTATAAATATTATTTTTCGTGTGTGGAGCCTTGAAGTGACTTCGCTTATCAGCGGGAATCATAAGTCGTCACGCAACATGTTTTTTAAAACAGCTATTTGTCAAATATCGCTTACATTTGCCTTTCACCAGGAATACTTCGATAAAGTTATACGCTTTGATAGTAAATTTCACGCCTTAGAATTTTTTAACTTATCACACATTTCATTTGTAAAACATACTTTTGAAGTTCAATCCGGTAACTAAACAACCAAATGAAATCTTCGCTGTATCTTGTGGCCGTTCACGGTTACTCATTTCCGCACGTTCGCTCAATACGGCCAATCTTAGGGGACTGGGAACATTTTTTTCTAGTCGGCCATTTTGTTTTACTCGACGTTGAACGTGCTGCTCAGAGGTGTGCCTCAGTGGTGTATGTGTCGTCTGGCGCTGGAATAATAATAGGAAATATATGACAAGGAATCCTACGTCTATTTCTACGGATAGAACTTTTCGTTTTTCTTGGTTACCTGAATCAATTGGAAAAATACGTAAGTGTTTATTCGATCGCATTTCAAACCCTCTGGAAAGAAAAACTCTTTATGTACCCCCCTCCCCTTCGGAAATTTGTCTCTTTTAGACCCCCCTACCCCTAGGAAATTCCGTGACCCTCCGTGGGGGGGGGGGGGGGGTATGGATATTTTCTGGAACCACACATTTAATTTAAATTCAATCTGAATTGATATTTGTATTTTGCAGATTAAGCTGAAGGGATAAAACTCAGAGGCAGTAAAGTGAGGTGTTTAAAAATATGGCCAGTCAAGCACAAAGAGATGGAGCTAATGATACCAGACGTGTTAGTAATGGTTCTGCCCTTAGCATAAGAACAGCTGGTGGGACTGAGTTAGCGTTTAATGATGCTTGGACGGCTAGAATAGTGGTGACTGCTGTCTCTGGGGCTGGAATCTATTTGGTAAAAAACTTGGTAACGTTTTTGCGTGAGAATCCAGGATTGGTTAGAAGTGCAATACAACAGGCTTTCCAAGTTTGGGGCGAGGTTAAGAATGTTAAGCCTGGGTCAGTTATTGTTGATTTGGATTGTGGATCACAAGAGAAATATTCAAAGTTTCGCAAAGATTTTGATAATGGGAAAGTTAAAGATGCATTGGAAGAAGAGTTCTGTAAAATTGGATACAATGGAAAACTGCAAATGGCTCTCAAGGAAAGGGATGTGGCTGTGGTAGAAATAAGGTACTAAATAATTTTTTTTTTCTCACTGGTAGCAGCTGACATGTAGTGTGTAAGTCAGGTAATTGGCGACCTCCCCATTTTTCATACTTGTTAACCCTTTACACCCTAAAGCCTTGGTCAAACAGACCTGCAAGTAACTGCAAGTGGACAGAACTTGCGTAGAGACTTGCGTTGGGTGGCCAAACAGAGTCGCAAGCTTCCACGCAAGTCGCAAAAATAAAACATTTTAAGGCAGACTATCCTCTATTTCATTGGCTAATAATAGGTTAATGGACATCACTCAACTTGTGTTGACTTGGGTTGGGTGGTTAAATGGTAAAAAACTTGCTTTGATATGCATGCAAATTTAATCTCGACCATAGTGAACGCAAGTCATTGCAAGTCATTGCAAGTCATTGCAAGTCATTGCAAGTCATCGCAAGTCAACGCAAGTGCACACAAGGCCTTGCCAAACGAAGTTGCAAGTAGACCCAAGTTTTCAACTTGCGTCTACTTGCAACTCCGTTTGGCCAGGGCTTAAAATCAGATACATGTACAAATTTCTTATTCATTCAAAATATTTCCCAGTTTCTGATTGGTTAAAACTACATGCATAGCCATACAGTGTAATTCACCATAACCAACTGCTGCTTCTTGTCATATTGAACTGATGATGTCAAAAATTTTGTCATGTTGAACCTATGATGTCAAAATGATGTCAAAAGTGCAGTCTGCCGCAGGTCATTGAACTGTTGACTGAGAAAACCTGGGGATGAGGTTGTGTTATTTTTGGAGCAGAAAAACAAAGAGCAAAATGGCAAAACTCCTGGGGAAATTTTTGAAATGAATAATAAAGCAATTATTGAATTTAGCTTTAGTAGCATATGAAGAATTCTGCAGACCTTAGACGGTGTTATTAACTTTTGAGTTTTTTTTTTTTGTAAAAAATACCTCTTATGCAGCGTGTCGGGTATGTTATGTATGGGTCAATGGATGAGTGAGTGGGTGAGTGAGTGAGTGAGTGAGTGAGTGAGAGATGTATGTAATTCACACCAATCAGATTGGATCTACTATAAACAGCCAATCAAATCTCTTGTTTTGTTGCAGACTCACGTAACATGATATTTTTATTTGTTAGTTTCAAATGGTAACTTGACACTTTTGTTTTTCATGGACAGAATAAACTGGCAAACAAGAAGCTGATCTAGCGGCGCTTCCAGAAAAATGTTTGGACCTATCATTTCTTAATGAATTCAGGGGCATTTTAATATTTCGCACTAATGGCAATGGTTAAAAACGGGAACTTTTAGTGGAGATTTTCTTTAAGCTTAATTCGATTAGACTTTGAGGTGACATAGTGTTTGCACGCTTCACGAAATACAGTCTTATAAGGTGGCAAAAAATCTCTCAGGCATTGGGAAGGAACATCCCAAATTCTGCAGATTTCGTGGCGCGAGTTAAAAAGTCCGACAAGTAGGTGGTTACTCAATGAAATTCCAAATACAGTATACATCCCATCTGGCGTGGACAACATTCGTAAAATATCGCTGCCTTCTTGGGCACATAACAGGAGATGGAGGGAAGGGTAGGTACGCGGGCTCATTTTCATTTTCGCAATGAATGAGTTAAAAAGTCCGACAAGTAGGTGGTTACTCAATGAAATTCCAAGCTTTAGGATTCTGGCCGGCTCAGGTGCTCGAGAAAAAAATAAAACTAAATTTATAAATTAAGTAACAGTCATGTTTTTCAGTGAAAACATGGCTTTCCCAATAACACAATGACATTATTGCATTTTCAGCAAAGAAAGTGTGGTACGAGAGACAAAGAAAATTACATTTGTGAATCCCAATCCTGGTGAGTGCTCTTAGTTTTGAATGTTTAAACACCATTATCTGTTTAACAAAAAAGTGGCACTTGAGGCAATAACCGAGTGTTCCACTGATGTTCTTGCCACATTTTGATGGCTTCTGTGATCTATTACTGAACAGATGCACGGCAACTTGGAATCCATTTGTTTTATATAATGACCAAAAGTTTTTTTATTTCAAAATATTTCAACATAATGCAGAAGCCGGGCTTTGCCCCACCTTTGCTTACTTTGGCGAACACGAAAATAGCCATTTGACATAATCTATTATCTATACAAAATGAAGTAATCTCATTGGCTGCTATGCGTAGCAAATAATTGTGGTTGGTCCAGTAAGATCATGCCACTGTCAAACCTGGCTTGGTTAAGTCTCGCTCAGCTGCTGACTGAGACTGCCCGAGTATTTTTTCTGAATCTTTTTCTCAAAGAAATGGCTTTATCTTTCTTCTTTCTGCTTTTCGAACCTGTTCAATGCCTCGGCGAGACTTTTTTGTACCTTATCTTCTGCCCAGTCCCGTAAAATACATGTATTACCCAAATTCTCAAAACTTTCTGCCATTTTAAAACACAGTGGCAAAAACTTTGTAATGATGACATCAATCATGCATCTGTCCTCTAATAGATCATAGAAATGTGAGAATATCTTTGATTATTATATCATTAAAAATAGAGTAGTAGTAGTCAGTGTACAAAATCAGTTGCACCAACATTACTGCAGTTTTGTATGCTATGGTCAAACTGAATGATCACTGAAAACTGGGATTACAGAACAGAAAAGGGTTGTTTCTATGTTCAACCATGACTCAAAGATTTCCTGTGATGTCCACAAAAACAACCACAAAGTGGATTTTGGAAGTGCCAGAGCTGTTGGACATGAGGCTAACTTTCACAAGTGACTCTACTTGGAACCCCGGTTTTCAATAAAGGATCCCCAATCTGGAAATGGCCACATTTCTAAGTCCACAAGTCCCTAGCACACTCATACAAGTCTAGCTCTACATTTTCAAGAAACTTCATGCAGAGCTTTCCTCTGCATGAGCCTGACTTTACTTTTAGGTATGCAGTATACTTTTAGTATACTCTTGAACAATAAGAAAAGTATATTTTACTTGTACTTAAAGTATGCTTTAAGTATACTTAGAGAAGTATACTTAGAGTATAACACTTTTGGTCACCTAAAAAGCATACTTCAAGTATACTTTATTTGAAGTATACTTCAAGTATGCTTGACAAAAATTATACTTTAAGTATACGTTATGCACACTCGTGTAAATACAAGAGCTGACTAAAAACACTAAATATGCTATAATGATGCATAATTATACTTACAGCTTTTTGACCATAAAAATATACAATTATGTATGTAATGCAAAGTTAACACATCAAATGTGGTTTAGTGCTGTCTGTACTCTTTTTGACAACAAGTGCACGTCATTGCGGTGGTCAAAATGTCGTGGACTCAGGAGGTGCAATGTTGACCTTCATTACACTTAAAAACATTCATATGACTTTTGGTTGGTATAAGGAGGAGCCCATGCTGGATTGAAGACCAGCTAAAACATCTTGTTTCTGTTCAAAATTTATTTTATTTGCTAAATTTGAAGGTTTCTCTAATATGGATAACATACATGTATTAATCTAACTAACATTTTTTGAAGTTTATCTCCAAACTCAAAGTTGAGAGTTTCACCCTGAAGACAGCTATCTATTATCTTTCAGATCCCACAGCTTAATAATTATGATGGAAATTATACTGACAGTGTTGTGAATCACTTAGCTTTTAACCCATGTAATGATGTAGTTCTGTTTCTGAGTGCAAACACTTCAAGATTTTGTGCTTCAACAACTAGAACAAAAACACACAGCAACATATTCAGCTTTACCACAACGGAATAAATTGCTCATAACAGAAATATGATTTCAAGTCAAGATCTATCAGAAGCTTTTAAATATTTTTTGCTTATAAGTTATGATTGTAACATAATAATTAAAAGCTGAAATGGTATAAGAAGAAAGACAGAGATTCAAAACTGACTGCCAAAATTTGCCAAGTTCAAGTTTAGTGACATCATAAAGCATTACAGCGCTGATCATCAAAAACACTATATAAAGTCTTAATTATCCAGAAGGTCTAAGATTCTTAATACTTACAATAATTGTAGGAACAATTATTGTTCCTAGAGCCAAAAGATCCAGATTTTGTCGCTTTAAAACATCATTTAGCTTAGTAAAATTGGTCTGCTGTAAAATAGCTTCACTGAACAAATGTAGTTCACCATCACCTACACTTTTCAGAGCATTGCATCATGGGTTAATTGGCACTCGTTCCCAGGGTCTACCAGCATTCAAAATCCAAGATGGCAGCTTGTTTCTTCATGTTCAAATTTCACAAAAGAACTTGGCTTTTTAGAGATCTTAACACAATGTAGAGACCTGCCAAAGGCTGGAAACTATTCCAAAATCATTTGCAGAAGTGCATAATTATCCCAAGCTATTTTACTACTACTGAGCTTCAAAATATCTACCTTTTTATGAGAAGGATGAAGTTAATGCAGTAACTCCTAGTGAAGACAGAAACATTGTGGCCTAGCTTTATATCCACATTGCTGGTATTTATAGTAATAATATTGTACCATCAGGTTTTCAAAAGTAATCAGCAATTAGACACTAAACTATGCAAATCCTTGAAATTCCAACAGCATTCCACCCTAGGAATAGGCCATTTTACAGTTGTGTGCTTAGTTACCTGGCCATGAATGCAAGCGAGGCTGGAGGTGACCTTGCTTTGATACAGATCTCTCAGCTTTTCTCATGTAAATGCCAACTGGTTAGCATAAGAACAACTTGATTTGTGCAATAGGAGTAGTGAGGTCTGTATCAAAACAAGGTCAACTCCAGCCTTGCTGCCATCCAGGGGCCAGGGCATGAAGCTGACAACTGTAAAATGGTCTATTCTCAGAAAGTTATTCCCAAAAAGCTGGGAATTCTTTTCACAAGGGTAACAGAAATGGTCGATGTAATTCCTCAGCTAGTGCAATTGATAATGTTAGTTGTATTTGAAATAAACCTAGTAATGAAACTGTTTATGCAGGTTAAGATTCCATGGGAAGTGGACACTTTTTTTATCTATAATGATCCCAGTCAGCCACTAACTTATGTAGATGGTACATGCCGATGCTGTATTTTTATTTACATACATGTATGCAATACCCTGCCTGTGTCATACACTTGTATCAATTATTCAATGCAATTCCTACTTTTATTTCTTTATGTTACAGGCACAAACAAGTATACTTAAAGTATACTTTACTTCAACAGCCACTTACCAGCTATGCTTAATAAAAAAGAGGTATACTTAAAGTATACTTTCACATTTTAAGTATAAATGAAGTACATTTACAAAGTGTACTTCATTTATACTTTTCTTCTTAAGTATAAATGAAGTATACTTCAACTGTACTTTCTTTATGGGAAGTACATACTAAGTATACTAAAAGTGTACTTAAATTATACTCCATTCCTGCAAGGATATATATATATACATAAATAATTAATTGACAGGCGTTTACAAACCCCGGACTGGATTGGACTGGATTAATAAAACCTTGAACGGATTGCGTCTGATTGACAAAACCCGGGCCGGATCCGAAAAAAATCAGATCGCCATAAATCTCCCACCAAAAGTCATATGAATGTTTTTAAGTGTAATGAAGGTCAACATTGCACCTCCTGAGTCCACGACATTTTGACCACCGCAATGACGTGCACTTGTTGTCAAAAAGAGTACAGACAGCACTAAACCACATTTGATGTGTTAACTTTGCATTACATACATAATTGTATATTTTTATGGTCAAAAAGCTGTAAGTATAATTATGCATCATTATAGCATATTTAGTGTTTTTAGTCAGCTCTTGTATTTACACGAGTGTGCATAACGTATACTTAAAGTATAATTTTTGTCAAGCATACTTGAAGTATACTTCAAATAAAGTATACTTGAAGTATGCTTTTTAGGTGACCAAAAGTGTTATACTCTAAGTATACTTCTCTAAGTATACTTAAAGCATACTTTAAGTACAAGTAAAATATACTTTTCTTATTGTTCAAGAGTATACTAAAAGTATACTGCATACCTAAAAGTAAAGTCAGGCTCATGCAGAGGAAAGCTCTGCATGAAGTTTCTTGAAAATGTAGAGCTAGACTTGTATGAGTGTGCTAGGGACTTGTGGACTTAGAAATGTGGCCATTTCCAGATTGGGGATCCTTTATTGAAAACCGGGGTTCCAAGTAGAGTCACTTGTGAAAGTTAGCCTCATGTCCAACAGCTCTGGCACTTCCAAAATCCACTTTGTGGTTGTTTTTGTGGACATCACAGGAAATCTTTGAGTCATGGTTGAACATAGAAACAACCCTTTTCTGTTCTGTAATCCCAGTTTTCAGTGATCATTCAGTTTGACCATAGCATACAAAACTGCAGTAATGTTGGTGCAACTGATTTTGTACACTGACTACTACTACTCTATTTTTAATGATATAATAATCAAAGATATTCTCACATTTCTATGATCTATTAGAGGACAGATGCATGATTGATGTCATCATTACAAAGTTTTTGCCACTGTGTTTTAAAATGGCAGAAAGTTTTGAGAATTTGGGTAATACATGTATTTTACGGGACTGGGCAGAAGATAAGGTACAAAAAAGTCTCGCCGAGGCATTGAACAGGTTCGAAAAGCAGAAAGAAGAAAGATAAAGCCATTTCTTTGAGAAAAAGATTCAGAAAAAATACTCGGGCAGTCTCAGTCAGCAGCTGAGCGAGACTTAACCAAGCCAGGTTTGACAGTGGCATGATCTTACTGGACCAACCACAATTATTTGCTACGCATAGCAGCCAATGAGATTACTTCATTTTGTATAGATAATAGATTATGTCAAATGGCTATTTTCGTGTTCGCCAAAGTAAGCAAAGGTGGGGCAAAGCCCGGCTTCTGCATTATGTTGAAATATTTTGAAATAAAAAAACTTTTGGTCATTATATAAAACAAATGGATTCCAAGTTGCCGTGCATCTGTTCAGTAATAGATCACAGAAGCCATCAAAATGTGGCAAGAACATCAGTGGAACACTCGGTTATTGCCTCAAGTGCCACTTTTTTGTTAAACAGATAATGGTGTTTAAACATTCAAAACTAAGAGCACTCACCAGGATTGGGATTCACAAATGTAATTTTCTTTGTCTCTCGTACCACACTTTCTTTGCTGAAAATGCAATAATGTCATTGTGTTATTGGGAAAGCCATGTTTTCACTGAAAAACATGACTGTTACTTAATTTATAAATTTAGTTTTATTTTTTTCTCGAGCACCTGAGCCGGCCAGAATCCTAAAGCTTGGAATTTCATTGAGTAACCACCTACTTGTCGGACTTTTTAACTCATTCATTGCGAAAATGAAAATGAGCCCGCGTACCTACCCTTCCCTCCATCTCCTGTTATGTGCCCAAGAAGGCAGCGATATTTTACGAATGTTGTCCACGCCAGATGGGATGTATACTGTATTTGGAATTTCATTGAGTAACCACCTACTTGTCGGACTTTTTAACTCGCGCCACGAAATCTGCAGAATTTGGGATGTTCCTTCCCAATGCCTGAGAGATTTTTTGCCACCTTATAAGACTGTATTTCGTGAAGCGTGCAAACACTATGTCACCTCAAAGTCTAATCGAATTAAGCTTAAAGAAAATCTCCACTAAAAGTTCCCGTTTTTAACCATTGCCATTAGTGCGAAATATTAAAATGCCCCTGAATTCATTAAGAAATGATAGGTCCAAACATTTTTCTGGAAGCGCCGCTAGATCAGCTTCTTGTTTGCCAGTTTATTCTGTCCATGAAAAACAAAAGTGTCAAGTTACCATTTGAAACTAACAAATAAAAATATCATGTTACGTGAGTCTGCAACAAAACAAGAGATTTGATTGGCTGTTTATAGTAGATCCAATCTGATTGGTGTGAATTACATACATCTCTCACTCACTCACTCACTCACTCACTCACCCACTCACTCATCCATTGACCCATACATAACATACCCGACACGCTGCATAAGAGGTATTTTTTACAAAAAAAAAAAACTCAAAAGTTAATAACACCGTCTAAGGTCTGCAGAATTCTTCATATGCTACTAAAGCTAAATTCAATAATTGCTTTATTATTCATTTCAAAAATTTCCCCAGGAGTTTTGCCATTTTGCTCTTTGTTTTTCTGCTCCAAAAATAACACAACCTCATCCCCAGGTTTTCTCAGTCAACAGTTCAATGACCTGCGGCAGACTGCACTTTTGACATCATTTTGACATCATAGGTTCAACATGACAAAATTTTTGACATCATCAGTTCAATATGACAAGAAGCAGCAGTTGGTTATGGTGAATTACACTGTATGGCTATGCATGTAGTTTTAACCAATCAGAAACTGGGAAATATTTTGAATGAATAAGAAATTTGTACATGTATCTGATTTTAAGCCCTGGCCAAACGGAGTTGCAAGTAGACGCAAGTTGAAAACTTGGGTCTACTTGCAACTTCGTTTGGCAAGGCCTTGTGTGCACTTGCGTTGACTTGCGATGACTTGCAATGACTTGCAATGACTTGCAATGACTTGCAATGACTTGCGTTCACTATGGTCGAGATTAAATTTGCATGCATATCAAAGCAAGTTTTTTACCATTTAACCACCCAACCCAAGTCAACACAAGTTGAGTGATGTCCATTAACCTATTATTAGCCAATGAAATAGAGGATAGTCTGCCTTAAAATGTTTTATTTTTGCGACTTGCGTGGAAGCTTGCGACTCTGTTTGGCCACCCAACGCAAGTCTCTACGCAAGTTCTGTCCACTTGCAGTTACTTGCAGGTCTGTTTGACCAAGGCTTTAGGGTGTAAAGGGTTAACAAGTATGAAAAATGGGGAGGTCGCCAATTACCTGACTTACACACTACATGTCAGCTGCTACCAGTGAGAAAAAAAAAATTATTTAGTACCTTATTTCTACCACAGCCACATCCCTTTCCTTGAGAGCCATTTGCAGTTTTCCATTGTATCCAATTTTACAGAACTCTTCTTCCAATGCATCTTTAACTTTCCCATTATCAAAATCTTTGCGAAACTTTGAATATTTCTCTTGTGATCCACAATCCAAATCAACAATAACTGACCCAGGCTTAACATTCTTAACCTCGCCCCAAACTTGGAAAGCCTGTTGTATTGCACTTCTAACCAATCCTGGATTCTCACGCAAAAACGTTACCAAGTTTTTTACCAAATAGATTCCAGCCCCAGAGACAGCAGTCACCACTATTCTAGCCGTCCAAGCATCATTAAACGCTAACTCAGTCCCACCAGCTGTTCTTATGCTAAGGGCAGAACCATTACTAACACGTCTGGTATCATTAGCTCCATCTCTTTGTGCTTGACTGGCCATATTTTTAAACACCTCACTTTACTGCCTCTGAGTTTTATCCCTTCAGCTTAATCTGCAAAATACAAATATCAATTCAGATTGAATTTAAATTAAATGTGTGGTTCCAGAAAATATCCATACCCCCCCCCCCCCCCCCACGGAGGGTCACGGAATTTCCTAGGGGTAGGGGGGTCTAAAAGAGACAAATTTCCGAAGGGGAGGGGGGTACATAAAGAGTTTTTCTTTCCAGAGGGTTTGAAATGCGATCGAATAAACACTTACGTATTTTTCCAATTGATTCAGGTAACCAAGAAAAACGAAAAGTTCTATCCGTAGAAATAGACGTAGGATTCCTTGTCATATATTTCCTATTATTATTCCAGCGCCAGACGACACATACACCACTGAGGCACACCTCTGAGCAGCACGTTCAACGTCGAGTAAAACAAAATGGCCGACTAGAAAAAAATGTTCCCAGTCCCCTAAGATTGGCCGTATTGAGCGAACGTGCGGAAATGAGTAACCGTGAACGGCCACAAGATACAGCGAAGATTTCATTTGGTTGTTTAGTTACCGGATTGAACTTCAAAAGTATGTTTTACAAATGAAATGTGTGATAAGTTAAAAAATTCTAAGGCGTGAAATTTACTATCAAAGCGTATAACTTTATCGAAGTATTCCTGGTGAAAGGCAAATGTAAGCGATATTTGACAAATAGCTGTTTTAAAAAACATGTTGCGTGACGACTTATGATTCCCGCTGATAAGCGAAGTCACTTCAAGGCTCCACACACGAAAAATAATATTTATAAACAGTACTGTTCACACATAATATAAGATAAAAATTACACCTGCAACATACAGAAATATCGTGGAGATTAGCGTTGAGTTATTTTCCCGAGTTCCACTTTGATAGCAAAAATAACAATGACGTAATAACATAGCTTGCACGTACAAAGTAATTCGATATCTTGTTTCGACTGTGCATAAATTAAAAAACTTCGACAAATTTACAAAACGTGAACATTACCGTCAACTTTCAGTTCTTTCTTGGATATTTTTCGAGTGGAAACTTCTTTCAATTTGAGCAAATGAAAGCTAAGCTGCCACGACTGTAGAGTGTAAATAAGCTCAGTTGTTTATAGTTTGAACATTTCAAAAGAGAGAAAGCGAGATAAGCGCGTCTAGAATTTTCCACGGTTGTTGTTAGGAAAATTAATTCTCACAGCCTCATCCAGCAGTTTTGTTCCTTACCTAGTGAATATCTCCTTAAATAATGTTCCATGAAATAGCAAGTGTGGTGTGGCCAAATCGCTTACGTGAAAAATATGCCGCTTTACGTCGTCATCTGAAGTGTAACTATAATCGGCCACAACTAAATTTCGTTTCGGCTCTAAGTAGATCAAAATAAAGTAATGAAGTCTCTTGGAATTTCCTGGGGGTAGGGGGGACCAAGTGGAAAAATCTTGGAAATTCCAGGGGGTGGGGGGCAATAACGTGAAGCCCTCCGGAACGGAAAATCCGGGGGGGTGGGGGCTCAAACTGGGGGGGTATGGATATTTTCTGGAACCACACAATGAGCATCCCAAGGCTACCCTAGAGGCAGGGCTCTTGCCACAAAGGCACCTCTTGTAACTCTGTGTAAGTATTTTTGGGAAAATGTTTACATTGCATTGCAGCTACCAAATGAAATTTTATACAAATTAAAACACTCCCTGCCCCTTCCTACCCCATTGTCCTTTACCAAATCATGTCATCGGTAAACAAACAATACAAAAAAATCAAAGATTTGTCTCCCTCTGTTAGGTACCCACAATCTTGCTTGATTCTGCTACATGACATCAAGTCATAGATTGGATGCAATTTAAAAAGCAATAGTGCAAAAGTAGGTTTTTTCTTTCATCTGCCCTGCAGAATTTTTTAAAACTTACATATTTTGAAGATCATTCCTGATAACATGTAATATAGGAGTTTGAGAGAATTTCACCGACCTGTTCTCTTAATAACACAATAGATTTCGATTTTGGGGGTGCAACTGAATACATTATATGGGTGCCATGGTAACAGGTTTTCTGACGATGATGTAATGATTCTATGATGTTTCATTTATTTCTGTGGTAAATTTCACAATGATACGACAAACTGAACTGTATTTGGAAAAGAATTTGGAAAACTAGTCTGGAGAAAATGAAAACTATTTCGAGCCTCCTAAGGGTCAGGTCAAAATAGGGTTTCAAATTTATGGGTCAGGTCATTAAGTGGGTAGGAAAAATTACAGATTTTGGTCATAAATATGGTAAGGGTTTTTGGGAAGCAGGCCACACACCCCCACCCAATTTTTCTGGGAGTACACCCCAGGGGTATAATTGGTAAATAGAGGAAAGTAATTAAGCTAGGCTGACTAAACAGTGTGAGATTTTATTATATGGCAAGGTAAATCCGATTGTTCTGATTGGTTCATTCTTGGTCAGGATTTTGCCATACAGACTGTTTCCATGGAAATGGTCATCTGCTGTGTATTTTTTTGGTTTTCAAAAGTCGGCAAATTTAAAACAAGCACGGCCGGAGTGTCATATAATAAGCTACTTACTAATCTAGCTAGCTCGAGCCGTTCTGGGGAATATTGGCCCTTGGTCATTTTTGTACAGACCTCGCTACGCACAGTCCGTACTGCCATGACCTTGGGCCAATATTCCCCAGTACTGCGCTTGTGCTCGGTTAGTAAGAGATAAATATTTTCCAATATTTGACATATTTTAGGAGGCACGGCCTTCCTAAAAGGCTGTGCCTTCTGAAATATTGGGAAATGTAATCCCAGACTGTTTAATCAGACTTGCTTATTTCCGTCTATTATTCAATTATAGCTGATTAGATATTCTACACCTAAAGGATCCGGTACTTCTATTTTGTCACGATGATCCTTGCAAAAATCAACGTGTAATTGGTTATTGTCCGGGGTCAATAGTTTGGTGTCGGTCTCGCATTTTAAACAAGTGGCCTTGGCATCTCCTAAGTCTTGACTGTACATCGATGTCTAACTTGTGCCGTAAATACGGTTGTTAACCCTTTAGTGCCCAAGGGTGTCTCCCTTTGACGAGTAAAATCGTCTGGCGTTTAAGACAGAGTAAAATCTATAAGTCACTATTGGGCATTAATTAGGGTTAAAAGCATTTATGCGTCTGACACTAGATGCCTAAGTTCCCACAAGAGTATAATAAAATATGCAGTAATTTTCCAAAGGCGGAAGTAACATTTACAGCAGAAAATAGTTATATTGACGCGTACTGAGAACTGAGAAACATTTTACAACTTAAAAGGTTAAAAACTGAATCACTTTTAGCTTTTCTTCTGCTAATAATACTTTTCAAACCGGATTGTTGCTGTTTGTTATCTTGATTGTTTTCAACAATTCCGCAAAGCCTCACTGAATTAATTCATACTTGTTCATTCAATTGACAAGCACAATCAACAGAATAGAGGCGGCAATAAAAAGGCATGCCTATCGTGGATGGATATTACAAGTCTAGTTAACTACTTACCTCGCTCAGAAGTAAAAAGTTCGCGAATTGAATGACAAAGTCCCGCTCCGCAAAATGGATCTTTGGCGTCGTTTTCGTATTAACGGAACAATCGCTTACTATTTTTAGCGTACCGATCCCATGAGACCCAGCGCCAAAGAAACAATTGGCGGCGGGTAAATGTGTCTTTCGTTTGCAGGAGGTAGGGTAACCAGGGTTACCCTAGCAAGAGGGTTACCCTGGCACTCGCACATTTCTTCTTATTTTCAACGACGTATTTACCAGACGTGTTTACAAGGCAGCTAGGGTTACCCTAGCGCTAGGATAACCCTAGCTGAGTGCTAGGGTTACCCTGCTAGGGTAACCCTAGCGCCTGTAAATGCTCTGCTAGGGACAACTCGCCTACCCGGGACAACTCCATTTTGGCTCCAAAAATCAAAATATGATCACAATAGCGACAAAATCAGCGAATTATGATCCAGAAAACATGAAGTTCTTTCACAATTTGTCATATTTTGCTTTGGAAATAAATTATTTTCCAGTTTTGTTATCTGTTCGTGCTTTAATTACAAGGTCACCGAAGCGTAACAAGCGTAAAGTTGTCTCGGGCAGTACGGTTATCCTGCCTGAAAATTTTGCTTCCAAACCCGGGCTATCTTATAACCCTCTTGCTAGGGTTACCCTGGCAGTAGGGTTACCCTACCTCCTTGTAAACAGGGCCTAAGTTATTTTCGCATTTTTATTGGTTCTCGCCTATGATCTATTAGAAGACAGACACAAGATTGACGTCATCATTACGAAGTTTTTTTCTCCCTCCGTGTGTTAAAATGGCGGAAAGTTTTGAGAATTTAGATCATATTTTACGTGACTGGGCAAAAAATACGGTACAAAAAGTCTTGTGGAGGTATTTAACAGGGACGAGAAGCAGAAAGAAGAAAACAAAGCCGCTTCTGTTTTAAAAATTGACTCGCAAAATACACCCGAGCAGTCTCAGTCGGCAGTCGAGACTAAACCAAACACAAAAATTGTCTCTTCCATTAATTTATTTAAAAAGTTCAACAACACATAACCTTGCTTTCCGATGCGAATGTTCTAGTCCGTTTAACGGCACAGCATCGAGCAAAGTATACCTCACTACAGCTCACAGCCAACTGTATGGCAGCTCTAAGGTGTCTCCGACACAATGTCAAACCATAGTTAACTATGCAGCTATAGAGGACTCAAATTTCCACCGTCACTAAGGCTCATCGGCATTCAAAACTCGAAACGAATGGCCTCCAGTGTTGACCGCAACCGCAAGTTTTTCGAGCGTATTTTGCAACTCCTGCAATATTGAAAGCTTTTCGGCTCACAGGGCTGATAACAAAAACTGATCACTTGACTTTCCGGCATTTTCTCAACCTCGTTCCCAGGGCCTTTACGCAGTTAGATTTTTTTTTGACGATAACAGCACAAATTCTCGCGCGCTCATTGGCTTATTTTTATCGTCAATAAGCGGACAGACACATGAATTTATGCAATGCGGCAACGAGCGAGAGTTGACAATTGACAGTTTGTTATCGTAAAAGACAAATGGACGTCCGTTTTACATGCGTCTGTCCTGTTATAGACAATGAATTTTGTCATAACATTGTCACAGTAGTCTGCGGATCCAAATTACGATCGTAGTACTGATGAGTTGTTGCGAATGGTAAAGTGGGTTAAACTGGACCGCGTCAACGCCTTGTTGATAAATCTATAATGATTTACAAGATTGTGAATAGAATAGTTCCAGATTATCTTAGTTCTCACTTTGTCTTCTGTTCAGATACCTTAACCTATAATTTAAGAGAGAGGGACTTTTCGCTTGCCATTCCACAGCCTCGCACTAATTATTGTCCAAGAAGTCTGTCATACAGCGGTGCTGTACTGTGGAATGGCTTACCACTGGATATTCGTCAGTCCCTCTCTCTTGATGTATTTAAATCCAAGTTAAAAAATTATGATTTTGATAATAGATTTACGTAACTTTTATTTTGTTTTTATACACGGCCAATACTCCGACAAATTTATGCATAGCACTGTATTGTATTATATCCACATAACAATAGATTAACAATACAATACAATTGAGAACGACGCAATACAATACAATGCTATGCATAAATTTGTCAGAGTATTGGACAAGTATGGCGAAGCCATGTGAGTGCGTGGCCAATTGTACATCGTAATACTCGTCTCGATATAACAATATAAATGCCCTTTATCTGCTTCAATGACAGCACTTTTAAAACTCACAAATCTGAAAGATCAGCTCAAAATTCAAAACGAGGCCACCCTGCCCATACACGCCGGTGCCCTTTAGCAACCTTGCCTCTTTGCTTCGCTCAACATGGCAGCAACGGGTGAGGTTTCTTCGGCAGCTGAGATCCAGGCAATCAAGAAGAATCCTTTGTCATCTCAAGGTAAATTTAAGATTTCTGAAAAAGATAATACAGCTGAGGTTATTTCACAAGCGATTCAGAGCCAATTAGCGGCGATGCTGCCCAATATGATTCACGCACAAAGAAAAACCACGCGGGCACCGCAGCGAGCTCACAAACTTTGAACACCAGTTGCTCCGAGTGCGTTATCTGTACAGTACCTCTTAAGGTGTGCCCGTGTTCGTAGAATTGTTTTGATTATTTTAGGATATTGCAAATGTATATATAATTTATAGTTCATTTTTTTAATCTATTTTTCATAATAGTATTCATTATTTATTTTATCTATATGTTGTGTCCCCAATTAGCGTCAGCTAAATACATCGACACATGAATAAAGTTCATCATCATCACCATCAGTTCAAACCCTTTTCCCGGTCAGAAACTCTGTCACATCATGTCACCTTGACGGTCACACTTCTAGAAATGTTCGGATTTGTGGTGAATTACCAAAAGTCCCAACTTAATCCTACACAGGTAATAGAGTTTCCATATATGCTAACCATCAGCCTTTCTTTGGACAAAGTAAAAAGGTATCAGAAAAGAGTGTCCGAAAGTTCTGGAAAATCTAGAAATCACGATAAGAGAGCTAGCTCGGCTCCTAGGGAAACTAAGTGCTTCGATCCAGGCAGTACTCCCAGCACCCCTTCATTATCGTCACATCCAAGCAGTCAAAAAGCGCAGTCTAGCTCTTCATGGGGGGCTACGAGTCTCAAGTATGCTGGACTGCGGAAGTACTCGAAGAACTAAAATGGTGGAGAGACCACCTTTCTGCTTGGACAGGAAGAGCAATTTTACAGAGCCCTCCTCAATTGACAATCGAGACAGATGCTTCCACAATGGGATGGGGAGCATGCTTTGGAAATTTTCAGACCAGAGGCCTTTGGTCTCAGTCAGAACGATTATTACACATAAACTGTCTAGAACTTCTAGCAGGCGGGTTTGCCCTGAAATCATTTCTAAGAAACAAGTGCAATATCCATGTAAAACTAATGATGTACAATACAATAGCAATAAGTAATATAAACAAAATGGGTGGGCCCACATAATTGGTCCTGTCAAGCCTAGCATTTGAACTCAACAGTCGAAGCACACCACTTGTCCGGACAATTAAACATTGTGGCCGATTTCGAATTCCGGACTCGTCCAGATATCGGCGACTGGCAACTGGATCCGTCCATCTTTCAGGGGATCAACAAAAGTGGGGCCCCTTCACAATAGATCTTTTTGCAAGCAGACTAACAGCACAACTACCCAGGTTTGTAAGCTGAAAGCCAGATCCAGAGGCAGAGGCAGTGGATGCCTTTACTCTGGATTGAAGCCAACTCAGGGGATATGCATTCCCTCCATTTTCCCTTTATTGGGCGGTGTCTGAGGCAAGTTCTGCGGCAGTCAGTCTCTCAATTGACAATTGTGACTCCAGTATGGGAAACTCAACCGTGGTACCCGTTGTTATTAGAAATGTCGATAGACAATCCCATATTACTCCAATCCTTCCCAGGACTGCTGAGACAAGAGAACGATCCACATCCTCTTGTCCATGCCGCATGGCTAGTCTCAGGAGTAGTTATGAAAATTCAACAGTATCACAGCCAGCTCAAAGACTGCTTTTGGCTGCATGGAGAAAGTGGACTTGTTGGTGTTGTTGGTGTTGTGAACAACAAGTCAATCCCCTTTCAGTGTCTTTAGATTCAGTGTCAAACTTCCTGGCCAGTCAATTTGAGGCAGGCCTGGAGTATCGTACTTTGAACGTCTATCGCTCAGCTCTGTCTGCAACACTCTCAAATTGAGGATTACAATGTTGGAGAACATCCCCTTGTAGTTTAGCCATTAATTCCCCTCCACTAGCACCAAGATACACATATAGCTGGGATGTTAGCACTGTTACGAGTTATTTGGAAAGTTTGGGTCCTAATGAGCAACTCTCAATAAAACAACTTGGCAGAAAGCTGACATTTTTGCTTGCTATTACTTCTGCAGAGCGGGGCTCAGAATTAGTAGTCCATTATTTAAGGTTCAAACGTTTTCACCCTGAAGGTGGTTCTTTCAATCTCCCAGAACTTACTAAAACGGTTCCGGTTGGAAAACCTTTAAAGACCTCCTTTCATTCTAGTTTCCCAGAAAATAAGTTGCTATGTCCATGTTCATGTCTTAGAGAGTATGAAATACGAACACAGGCTTTTAGGCCAGAATCAGTTTCTGAACCAAACAAGTTATTTCTCTCCGTTTATAACCCACATAAGCCTGGGGG
>JAHPZR010048710.1:0-18048 GCA_019787425.1 Platygyra sinensis | reverse complement strand
TACTGGGATTGAGAATGAGTCGGTCAAATGGAATGCTCAATTTCCGATCGGACCGGCCCGAATGAGAAAGTGGTCCCCTTCAAAGGTGGGCCAAAAGGTGAACCGGCTTTTTCCAAACCTTTCTGGCTAACTGAACTGATCATTTAGTTTTAAACCGAGATTTCTGGAAATATTGGTTAAATAGATCGTGCCCTAGATTTTTCCATCTAGGCGAGCATCTTGATCGTTATAACTTTTGTTTTGAACGCGAGAAAATTGTTAACAAAAATTTATTTATTCCCATTTGGAATGACCGAAATTTTCTGGTTAACTTATTTAAGTATACTTAAATATTTGAACATGTTCCGGCTATTATTTATGTCTATGCTATTCAACCATTTCCATTCCTTTTCTGAGTGTCGACAGTTGCCCGGTGAGTATTGTTTTCATTTTACTTTACGATGTTCATCGATTGGTTCGAAAAACATTTGTCACATGCTAATATAATAAGATACAAAACCATTGAGCCAATCACATCCTGGTCATGTGCGTATTCACGCGCGTTTCCTGTATTTCGCTTCGCGCTCTCATGGCTTTAATAATTTTCAATTCGTGTTTTGATTCTCTCAGCAAAAGTGAAATACGTCAAAGGAGAACTGGAGCACGACAGAAAAGACTATAGAAAAGCATTAAGTTACTACACTGAAGGAATTGAGCTGAAGTGCAAAGATGACGAAATAAACACCCAACTTTACTTCAGGAGGTCGCACTCGCATTGTCATCTGGGTGAGTTGACATGATTGTTTTTTTTTTTTTTAATTTTTTGCTTAAGTGAGTTTAAATATCTAAGTTCAAAATGTAAAAAAATATCTATGACTGGATTTTTAAAAACGATGTCAATAATTTGCGCCAAAACATCCATATTTCACTTTAAAATATAAGGAAGATAAACAAGTGGACGGAAGCAATACTGACTTTTCTATTAATTTTTATATCATCACCTTTGAACACCGTTTTCATAAAGCCAGACATATCTACATTGTCCTTTTTAATCGCCATACATTTCTTTAATTCCACTAGTACTGAGAATTTGGTAATACATCGTTTGATGATTTCGTAGTTTCCATCATCTGTCTGCTTGATTAAATATCAATATTGCAATGAGTAACGCCAGTCTCACGTCTAATTTTCATGAAAATGACATTGTTCGTTGTTGATGAGAGTTGCAGTGGTTCAGATGCCAGATGGAGAGCTTTCACTGAAAGCAAATGAGGGTCCCCATGTTCTATTCCGCAACAAGATATTTCACTCTCACAGTTCCCCTCTCCTCGTAAGAATCCCTGAGGGTATAAAAGGGTAAAATTAATTATTCAGGCAATTTGAATTGGCCGAAAAGCTGAAGAAGAAAGCCTTCGATAGACAACGTTCCCATTCATAGCCAGCAATAAACCATCATGCTTCATGCTTCATGCTTCTGTAAGCCACCATCAGAGGATAGTTCATATACCAAAAGTGGTGTTTCCCAACGTTCTCTCTTAGAACACTCGTTGTAATGTTCAGTATTTTCATTAATGAATTTCTTTACTTTTCGAGGGGGTAGCTCCTTATAAGAAGCTAATGGGAATGTGCCGCTGGAAAGGATCGCATTTTCACTACTGGATTGACTATCATGGGGTCGCATTTTCAATAGAGCTACTGGAATGGGGTCGCACATATTCTGATTTTTGCTGTAAGACAGTTAACACTTAATGACTGGTCCCGAGGGGAACAGTGTAATTTCTTTCCCTCGGATCTCAATGTTAAGATTCGAGGGAAACAAAATTCACTGTTGACCCCAAGGGACCAGTCATTAAGTGATTTGTTATAAAGCAAAAAAAAGAAAAAGCAAATTTTGAAAAGCGCACTGAGATTCTAGCGACAACATCAGGCCACCTCTGATCACGTGCAATAGAGGTCAACATTTCGCGGGTAACAATGAACTGTTTCCCGTTTGACGTCCTAGTTTTTGCAATGTTGCCCGCTCATGGGATTTTGCGGCAAACAGTTTTCTTGTTAGATATCATGTGACAATGAACTAGCCAGTGAATGGGCGCGCTATAGCGGGCAAAACCCAAGCTATATAACAATTCTTCATATTTACGGTTGGGGTAGGGGCTCCGAGAGGCCAGGGGCACTATCTAGCAAAAATTAACCCACATACCACCCCGGGGCTTTACTTCATGTAAGAGTCTCAGCTGACAAATTACCCTTACGATAATGAGCTCCGATACTTCTGTTGTTGGAAATGTTCTCAGGAAGGAACTTGCAATTGTGTGTAATTAGTGGCAAAGTAATAGTATGACCCTAAACAGTGAAAAAAAAGAGGATGGAAAAAATCAACAAGAAAGTCTAAAAGGAGCTGGATGCATTTTCTAGACTAAAGAACATATGGTTTCAAAAGAAATTATGTCTCAGTCTACTTTGTGTAATTCATTCATTATGTCTCATCTTAATAGGCTAGTTTCGAATTGTGCAGAAACAAAAGAACGGAGTCGAGGTTCAGGGGAATAATTAGCATTTTGTATTGTTCAAAACAAAGGAAAATGCAAATTATTCCCCTGAACCTCGACTCTGTTCTTTTGTTGCTGCACAATTCGAAACTAGCCTATTATTGCTCCTCGATATGGCATCTAGGCTTGAAGTCTGCTGGATAACAAGAAACATAATAGGTTGCGTGAAGGAGAACTTCGTTATCTATATATACAGCGAGAAGTCATCTAAGACCGTTTCTCTTACTTATCTTATTGACTGCAGCCTTGAGATTAAGGCGGCTGAACACAGTTTTTGATACCTGTGTTTCATTCACCTTTTTTCACCTTTTTTTTTTCATTCACCTTTGTCTAAAAACGTCGGTTTTTGGACAATTTAGCTGATGTACGCGCTATTGCCATGGTAGCGTCAATAAATATAAACAGGTCTTTAAAATCAGTTTTCTTTATTTGCAAAAAAATCTGGTCGCTAGATCTTTTTTTACAATTTGCATGCAATAAGGATGTTACGATCCTGGCAAGTTAGCACTATAAGTATAGGAATCGCACGCCCTCGAGTACAATTCGTGATTAATAGGCACGGGTGATTTTGAAAGTTCTCAAAATTGCACGAGCCTTTAGGCGAGTGCAATTTGAGAATTTCAAAATCACGAGTATCTATTAATCACGAATTGTGCGAGAAGGTCCTGCGATTTTTTATTGATATTACATTCAACAAAATTACGAAGTGTGAGAGACTGATGTAATTTTCAATTTACATGCATAGTCACCAAAATCACGCAAGAATTGCGGCTACTCGAAAGTTAAGCCCTGGTCAAACGGCGCGTGATAGTCGATGATAGTTGATTCTCCCCTAACTATCATCAACTATCACCAACTATCATTCACGTGGTCAAACGGCCAAAGAAGTTCGTGATAGTTGACGATGGTTCACCGGCAGTCGCGCAAGCAAAGTCGCGAGAGCAGCGAGTTCCAAGCTCTTTCCGCGTAAACATGTGAACTTAATAGGTACTCCTACGGAGTACAATTTGGGATTAATTGTACTGCCCTCGACCAATCAAAACTGAGTTATTTTGTTGAGTGTACTATAATTATAATAATTTTATACTTCCCACTTTCAGAGGCCAAAAAATCGTTTTTTCTTTTATTTGACAAAGTTTATGTTTGTCATTTTATCTAGTGTTTCCAAAAGAAAAAAGTTAAAAATCTCAAAAAGCCACCGAGTTATATGGAAAAAACGTATTTTCAAAAGGTGTCATAATCTTGTCAACGGGCGAGACTCTTCGGAAAATTTTCGCGGCAAATGCTCATCGCTCGTATTCCATGTCATTTGCATATTTTTATTTACATGACGCACTTGACAAAATTCCTACGTGGAAGCTCTTTAAGCTAACTCCTATGAAAAAATCAAAAGCAGAAAAAAGACCTTGGGTAAAGAAAACGAAACAACCGGCGCAAAGAAGAAATAAAATGCTCCATTTTGTCAAGCAAAAAAAAAACCTTGCCGAAAGCGACAAAGGCTCTTGGTTTGTCCGTTGATTCTTTGACATCTTGTTGTTCAGCGGAACATTTTCCTCCTTTAACCCTTTTGGCGCGGGTTCTGCCTTTGCCTTTACCTTTGGCGTCTTTGCCCAATATTACGTGGTCGTCCTGAATTGAACTGCACTTAGTTGAGCGAGATTAAAAAAAAAAAAAAAACGTGTTGCAATGGGACGCTTTTCCCGGGTAATCGTGATCTATTGTCAGAGACACAAGGAGGTCCTGTTTTTCCATTGGCTTGCAGTTTTATTAAGCGTTATAATCTCCGGAAGTGGCGCGAGTTGTCTAGGAACCTTTACAAGCTAAAATCTCGCATTTGATTTTTGGAGCAATACATCCACTTTGAGCGAATTTATAGGGTATGTAGATTTGACGGATTGTCGTGAAATTTTGCCAGAACATTCAAGAGATAATGACAAACCAAATTGTGTCGGGAAATTTTGATATTAACACATTTTTCCCGTGGCGTCCATTTACGCAACACGTCTCGCATATTTTTAGCTTCTCCAACTTAAGATGTGAATATCTCGATAACCAATCAGAATATCGAAAAAGCCCGACACACTTTTGTTGATTGATGCCTTGTGAATAAGACTGTGCAGCCATTTTGCTCGTGCTGCGGAATCCGATATCCGATAAATTCAATAGAAGAACACTAGGTCGTTTCACGCCTTGCCGCCTCCTGACACATACTAAAAGAAAACATTGCTAAAATTGTATTTTTTTCGTAAAGTACATTTATTAAGCTTTCTACTGATATAAAGTTTGTTGGGATTTTATTGAAAACTGGCGCGCGTACGATTTTTTTCCCGAAGGGCACCCGCGAAGGTGGGAAGTAACCTTAACAGAGAGATCTCTAATTATCCTTTGTTAAAGGATTACTGGAATATCTAAGATTTTCTCTGTTCTGTTCATTTTTTTCAATACTCCAATTACTTATTAATTTCCCTAAATTATTTTCGTGCCAAATGTCGTGAAATTCTAACAAGTGGTTCTCGAGAAATAGGCATATTTCAGAGAAAGCTAATTTTTTCGTTTCATTCTTTTCTGTTTTTTATCAACTTTCTTGGCACATTACCATACTTAATTGCTTTTATTACTTGATGCCTAATCAGCTTCACCAAACCGAGAGTAAATAAAGCCGCGTATGTGTCTGAGACCTGACCGTGCTTGCAAAGACATGCTCGCGAATAAATCAAGATAGACCAGGGATTCCAGATGTCAGGGGATTGGTCAGTCACGCATCCACATTGCATGTCCCTTTAAAGCGGGGCCCACTGTCAACACTGAACCCTCAAACAAGAACAACTTTGTCAAAGTGCCCAGCCATACAGTCAAAATCAACGTTGTTTTGCGCTGAAAACGCAACTCTAGCTAAGTGAAGGTGTCACTAACCTTTTCCCTGCTTATGACGCCTGGCCTCCAGCAAACAATTAGCAGATAGGCCAGTGTCTCGGTCATGTTATGTATACAGGGGGTACCTACCATACTTATACATTAAAATTCTCCCAGTTGAGCCCTTTTATGAAGAATACAATCGAACCTCTCCACAACGGCCACCTTGGACACAAACCAGAGTGGCCGTTGGAAAGACGTGGCCGTTATGTTTTAGCGGGGATGCAACATTGTTTAAAAAAGAGAAATGCCTTTTTTGACATATAAATACTGAACATATTTTGAAAACTCATCCAAACAAGGATGCCAAACAAAAACAGAGACCAACAACGCGCGGTACGGATCAAGTTTGTGATCTTTTACAATAAAAAAAAATGGCCAGGCGCTATACATTATTCGTCAGTCGTTGATTAAATGGCCGTTGTGGGCTATTTTCAACTGGCACTTGGGACGTGTTTTAAAGGCCGATTCCGCTGTGGAGAGGTGCCTGTTCCAGATTCAGCTTGGGTGAAATAGGCCTTCTCTGTGCTTTAAATGATTATGATTTTTACTGACTATATTACTCACTTTTTGTAGAGAATTTCCAAGAAGCACTCGAAGATCTACACCGTGTAGAAGAAATCATAGGTAAATCAAATTCCTATCTGACTGTCTGATCGTGTATGTATCACCTTGCTCGTCTCTCAATTGTTGTTTTTTCTTTGTATACATAGAAAATACATTCCCAAGAAGCAAGCAGTCACTTTGTAACTTTAAAAACAATACTAGTCGTTTTCATGATGCACTGGTACGTAGTTTGGAAGAATGAAAACAATTCAGCCACATTTATGATGAACATTTCACTATCCTCAGGTATAAAAAAATTGAGAACAGATTGCGGATAAATTGATAGTAAGGGTCGAGATGCATCTTGAACAGCAAAGACTAATTCAGATTTTTGTCTCGTCATTAGAGATGAATCCGAGCGTATTACATGGAATTGGTCTTGACCATGATTCATTGAGAGGTAAGAAAATCAACCAATATAAAAGTACTTCATTTTATTTTGCAGATTCAAAATTTTGGAACTCACTTAATTGTGCAAATCTACTGTAATTAATTATCACACAGGCACAAGGGTTTTACTGGAAAATACGCCACTCGTAAAATTCAAACCGTCAGCCGCGTAGCACAGGCTCCGGAAGACGAGCAACACTTGCGCTGCTCTCCTCAGTTCGTTTTCGTTCTTCCTCGCAGATTTCGAGCAAAAGAGAGATTGCTCGCAGTCTACTGAAAAAAAATAGACTTAAAAAAAAATAGACGGTGCCTTGTTTTAACCCATATCTCAACAGCATCGTACATGAATGTGACTAAACTCCAAACACAACGCGCAAATAGTAGCCATCAGTATAGAAGCGGTGGATAGCCCAGTCAAAACCTCCTCTCAATATATAACACAGGCTCAAGGATTTACATATGTAATTGCTGGGCGAAAAAATTAACTGGAAGGTGTGTTACGTGAAAATGGAGGTTATATTTTTCAAGTTCTCAAATTTTGAGAACTTGAAAAACATCACTCGTGCCCATATATCACGAAATGCAGTCGCGTTCATACAATTTCGTATACAAATAAATAAAACTAACAGATGAAATTAAGCCCAAAGACAAAGAGAAACTAGTTAGACAATCTCGGATAGTAGTAAAGGGGGTACGTTTTGCAAAGAAGCTGTGGTGCTGCTTCAGTGGGGGGTATTACAAGATAATTTGGTTTTATCAACTGGGTAAAGAGATTCGAAAGCTGACGTCTCGAGCGTTGGCCCTTCGTCGGAGCGAATCGAGGAATTGTGGGTTGCGTGTGGTTTATATACAGAAAGATTGAACGACGCTATTGGTTGGTGTATGGTAACGTTAAAAACAACAGCATACTCTAGTTAAATGAAAAGCGTTCGTTGATATCGTGAGGATTAAGAGTGCCGATTTTGCGGCTTTCCGTGCTTCTTCGACGTAGGTAAAGGTCGCAGACTGCCATATGTTGCTTAGAATGATTGCAAGATTAAAGTGTCTCGCGACCGGTTTTTCTTTCTATTATTACATGTAAATTGATTCTGAAAAACCCCTGTGGGAGAATTGATTAATAAATTGTATTGTATTGTATTGTAGATGCGTTTTTGTCCTCTTTCTCCACGTCAAGAAGGTTTACTGTACTCGCAATCGGTCACCTAGTCGTCTCCCTATTTCGCTAATGCATAACTTTTTGCAAAGGTGCAAGTTATGCAGTAGATGGCATTGCCTGAGGTGCAAGTGAAATGATTAGTGTACTTGACGAATCGCTTAATTCTCGATATTTTCTCAACGTTGCGAATTAAAGGGCATGTTTTGCATCGTGCGGGTGCGCATTTTTAAAAAGTTCAGGGTTACTAAAAAGTTACCTTTGTTTTTGTCGCGTTTGAATGAAACTAATGGGGGCTGCGAAAATATTCTACCAGTATCGTGATCATTTTGAAGTAATTTAAAGCTTTTTTAGAATGATGGATTTTACTGCGTGGTTTTGAGGGTTAAACATAGAAAAGCCGTACTGCGAGGTACTGGGATTGAGAATGAGTCGGTCAAATGGAATGCTCAATTTTCGATCGGACCGGCCCGAATAAGAGAAAGTGGTCCCCTTCAAAGGTGGACCAAAAGGTGAACTGGCTTTTTCCAAACCTTTCTGGCTAACTGAACTGATCATTTAGTTTTAAACCGGGATTTCTGGAAATATTGGTTAAATAGATCGTGCCCTAGATTTTTCCATCAAGGCGAGCATCTTTATCGTTATAACTTTTGTTTTGAACGCGCGAAAATTGTTAACAAAAATTTATTTATTCCCATTTGGAATGACCGAAATTTTCTGGTTAACTGATTTAAGTATACTTAAATATATGAACATGTTCCGGCTATTATTATGTTTATGCCGTTCAACCATTTCTATTGCTTTTCAATTGAGTGTCAACAGTTGCCCGGTGAGTATTGTTTTCATTTTACTTTACGATGTTCTCCAATTGGTTCGAAAAACATTTGTCACATGCTAATACAATAGGATACAAAACCATTGAGCCAATCACATCCTGGTCATGTGCGTATTCCGCGCGTTTTCCTGTATTTCGCTTCGCGCTCTCATTGCTTTAATACTTTTCAATTCGTGTTTTGATTCTCTCAGCAAAAGTGAAATACCTCAAAGGGGAACTGGAGTACCACAAAAAAGACTATAGAAAAGCATTAAGTTACTACACTGAAGGAATTGAGCTGAAGTGCAAAGATGCCGAATTAAACTACCAACTTTACTCAGGAGGTCGTACTCGCATTGTCATCTGGGTGAGTTGACATGATTGTTTTTTTTTTTTAATTTTTTACTTAAGTGAGTTTAAATATCTAAGTTCAAAATGTTAAAAAAATATCTATGACTGGATTTTAAAAACGATGTCAATAATTTGCGCCAAAACATCCATATTTCACTTGAAATAAGGAGAAATAATAATAAATTATTATTTTTAGCAAAATAAAAAAAGAAAATTAAAAAAAAAAACCCAAACAATGATAAAAAACACAGACAAATAAAATAAAAAAAAAAAATCAAAAAAGAAAAAAAAGAATTATAACTCAAAAAAATAAATAATCAGATAACAATTCAAAATTACTCTATAAAAGAAAAAATAATTAAAAAGTGGAGGGAAGCAATATCTGATTTTCTATTGATTGATATCATCACCTGTGAAAACATCGTTTTAAAAATCCAGTCATAGATATTTTTTTAACATTTTGAACTTAGATATTTAAACTCACTTAAGTAAAAAATTAAAAAAAAAAAACAACATGTCAACTCACCCAGATGACAATGCGAGTACGACTCTGAAGTAAAGTGGTAGTTTAATTCGGCATCTTTGCACTTCAGCTCAATTCCTTCAGTGTAGTAACTTAATGCTTTTCTATAGTCTTTTTTGTGGTACTCCAGTTCCCCTTTGAGGTATTTCACTTTTGCTGAGAGAATCAAAACACGAATTGAAAAGTATTAAAGCAATGAGAGCGCGAAGCGAAATACAGGAAAACGCGCGGGAATACGCACATGACCAGGATGTGATTGGCTCAATGGTTTTGTATCCTATTGTATTAGCATGTGACAAATGTTTTTCGAACCAATTGGAGAACATCGTAAAGTAAAATGAAAACAATACTCACCGGGCAACTGTTGACACTCAATTGAAAAGCAATAGAAATGGTTGAACGGCATAAACATAAATAATAGCCGGAACATGTTCATATATTTAAGTATACTTAAATCAGTTAACCAGAAAATTTCGGTCATTCCAAATGGGAATAAATAAATTTTTGTTAACAATTTTCGCGCGTTCAAAACAAAAGTTATAACGATAAAGATGCTCGCCTTGATGGAAAAATCTAGGGCACGATCTATTTAACCAATATTTCCAGAAATCCCGGTTTAAAACTAAATGATCAGTTCAGTTAGCCAGAAAGGTTTGGAAAAAGCCAGTTCACCTTTTGGTCCACCTTTGAAGGGGACCACTTTCTCTTATTCGGGCCGGTCCGATCGAAAATTGAGCATTCCATTTGACCGACTCATTCTCAATCCCAGTACCTCGCAGTACGGCTTTTCTATGTTTAACCCTCAAAACCACGCAGTAAATCCATCATTCTAAAAAAGCTTTAAATTACTTCAAAATGATCACGATACTGGTAGAATATTTTCGCAGCCCCCATTAGTTTCATTCAAACGCGACAAAAACAAAGGTAACTTTTTAGTAACCCTGAACTTTTTAAAAATGCGCACCCGCACGATGCAAAACATGCCCTTTAATTCGCAACGTTGAGAAAATATCGAGAATTAAGCGATTCGTCAAGTACACTAATCATTTCACTTGCACCTCAGGCAATGCCATCTACTGCATAACTTGCACCTTTGCAAAAAAGTTATGCATTAGCGAAATAGGGAGACGACTAGGTGACCGATTGCGAGTACAGTAAACCTTCTTGACGTGGAGAAAGAGGACAAAAACGCATCTACAATACAATACAATACAATTTATTAATCAATTCTCCCACAGGGGTTTTTCAGAATCAATTTACATGTAATAATAGAAAGAAAAACCGGTCGCGAGACACTTTAATCTTGCAAATCATTCTAAGCAACATATGGCAGTCTGCGACCTTTACCTACGTCGAAGAAGCACGGAAAGCCGCAAAATCGGCACTCTTAATCCTCACGATATCAACGAACGCTTTTCATTTAACTAGAGTATGCTGTTGTTTTTAACGTTACCATACACCAACCAATAGCGTCGTTCAATCTTTCTGTATATAAACCACACGCAACCCACAATTCCTCGATTCGCTCCGACGAAGGGCCAACGCTCGAGACGTCAGCTTTCGAATCTCTTTACCCAGTTGATAAAACCAAATTATCTTGTAATACCCCCCACTGAAGCAGCACCACAGCTTCTTTGCAAAACGTACCCCCTTTACTACTATCCGAGATTGTCTAACTAGTTTCTCTTTGTCTTTGGGCTTAATTTCATCTGTTAGTTTTATTTATTTGTATACGAAATTGTATGAACGCGACTGCATTTCGTGATATATGGGCACGAGTGATGTTTTTCAAGTTCTCAAAATTTGAGAACTTGAAAAATATAACCTCCATTTTCACGTAACACACCTTCCAGTTAATTTTTTCGCCCAGCAATTACATATGTAAATCCTTGAGCCTGTGTTATATATTGAGAGGAGGTTTTGACTGGGCTATCCACCGCTTCTATACTGATGGCTACTATTTGCGCGTTGTGTTTGGAGTTTAGTCACATTCATGTACGATGCTGTTGAGATATGGGTTAAAACAAGGCACCGTCTATTTTTTTTTAAGTCTATTTTTTTTCAGTAGACTGCGAGCAATCTCTCTTTTGCTCGAAATCTGCGAGGAAGAACGAAAACGAACTGAGGAGAGCAGCGCAAGTGTTGCTCGTCTTCCGGAGCCTGTGCTACGCGGCTGACGGTTTGAATTTTTACGAGTGGCGTATTTTCCAGTAAAACCCTTGTGCCTGTGTGATAATTAATTACAGTAGATTTGCACAATTAAGTGAGTTCCAAAATTTTGAATCTGCAAAATAAAATGAAGTACTTTTATATTGGTTGATTTTCTTACCTCTCAATGAATCATGGTCAAGACCAATTCCATGTAATACGCTCGGATTCATCTCTAATGACGAGACAAAAATCTGAATTAGTCTTTGCTGTTCAAGATGCATCTCGACCCTTACTATCAATTTATCCGCAATCTGTTCTCAATTTTTTTATACCTGAGGATAGTGAAATGTTCATCATAAATGTGGCTGAATTGTTTTCATTCTTCCAAACTACGTACCAGTGCATCATGAAAACGACTAGTATTGTTTTTAAAGTTACAAAGTGACTGCTTGCTTCTTGGGAATGTATTTTCTATGTATACAAAGAAAAAACAACAATTGAGAGACGAGCAAGGTGATACATACACGATCAGACAGTCAGATAGGAATTTGATTTACCTATGATTTCTTCTACACGGTGTAGATCTTCGAGTGCTTCTTGGAAATTCTCTACAAAAAGTGAGTAATATAGTCAGTAAAAATCATAATCATTTAAAGCACAGAGAAGGCCTATTTCACCCAAGCTGAATCTGGAACAGGCACCTCTCCACAGCGGAATCGGCCTTTAAAACACGTCCCAAGTGCCAGTTGAAAATAGCCCACAACGGCCATTTAATCAACGACTGACGAATAATGTATAGCGCCTGGCCATTTTTTTTTATTGTAAAAGATCACAAACTTGATCCGTACCGCGCGTTGTTGGTCTCTGTTTTTGTTTGGCATCCTTGTTTGGATGAGTTTTCAAAATATGTTCAGTATTTATATGTCAAAAAAGGCATTTCTCTTTTTAAACAATGTTGCATCCCCGCTAAAACATAACGGCCACGTCTTTCCAACGGCCACTCTGGTTTGTGTCCAAGGTGGCCGTTGTGGAGAGGTTCGATTGTATTCTTCATAAAAGGGCTCAACTGGGAGAATTTTAATGTATAAGTATGGTAGGTACCCCCTGTATACATAACATGACCGAGACACTGGCCTATCTGCTAATTGTTTGCTGGAGGCCAGGCGTCATAAGCAGGGAAAAGGTTAGTGACACCTTCACTTAGCTAGAGTTGCGTTTTCAGCGCAAAACAACGTTGATTTTGACTGTATGGCTGGGCACTTTGACAAAGTTGTTCTTGTTTGAGGGTTCAGTGTTGACAGTGGGCCCCGCTTTAAAGGGACATGCAATGTGGATGCGTGACTGACCAATCCCCTGACATCTGGAATCCCTGGTCTATCTTGATTTATTCGCGAGCATGTCTTTGCAAGCACGGTCAGGTCTCAGACACATACGCGGCTTTATTTACTCTCGGTTTGGTGAAGCTGATTAGGCATCAAGTAATAAAAGCAATTAAGTATGGTAATGTGCCAAGAAAGTTGATAAAAAACAGAAAAGAATGAAACGAAAAAATTAGCTTTCTCTGAAATATGCCTATTTCTCGAGAACCACTTGTTAGAATTTCACGAAATTTGGCACGAAAATAATTTAGGGAAATTAATAAGTAATTGGAGTATTGAAAAAAATGAACAGAACAGAGAAAATCTTAGATATTCCAGTGATCCTTTAACAAAGGATAACTAGAGATCTCTCTGTTAAGGTTACTTCCCACCTTCGCGGGTGCCCTTCGGGAAAAAAATCGTACGCGCGCCAGTTTTCAATAAAATCCCAACAAACTTTATATCAGTAGAAAGCTTAATAAATGTACTTTACGAAAAAAATACAATTTTAGCAATGTTTTCTTTTAGTATGTGTCAGGAGGCGGCAAGGCGTGAAACGACCGAGTGTTCTTCTATTGAATTTATCGGGTATCGGATTCCGCAGCACGAGCAAAATGGCTGCACAGTCTTATTCACAAGGCATCAATCAACAAAAGTGTGTCGAGCTTTTTCGATATTCTGATTGGTTATCGAGATATTCACATCTTAAGTTGGAGAAGCTAAAAATATGCGAGACGTGTTGCGTAAATGGACGCCACGGGAAAAATGTGTTAAATATCAAAATTTCCCGACACAATTTGGTTTGTCATTATCTCTTGAATGTTCTGGCAAAATTTCACGACAATCCGTCAAATCTACAAACCCTATAAATTCGCTCAAAGTGGATGTATTGCTCCAAAAATCAAATGCGAGATTTTAGCTTGTAAAGGTTCCTAGACAACTCGCGCCACTTCCGGAGATTATAACGCTTAATAAAACTGCAAGCCAATGGAAAAACAGGACCTCCTTGTGTCTCTGACAATAGATCACGATTACCCGGGAAAAGCGTCCCATTGCAACACGTTTTTTTTTTTTTTTTAATCTCGCTCAACTAAGTGCAGTTCAATTCAGGACGACCACGTAATATTGGGCAAAGACGCCAAAGGTAAAGGCAAAGGCAGAACCCGCGCCAAAAGGGTTAAAGGCGGAAAATGTTCCGCTGAACAACAAGATGTCAAAGAATCAACGGACAAACCAAGAGCCTTTGTCGCTTTCGGCAAGGTTTTTTTTTTGCTTGAGAAAATGGAGCATTTTATTTCTTCTTTGCGCCGGTTGTTTCGTTTTCTTTACCCAAGGTCTTTTTTCTGCTTTTGATTTTTTCATAGGAGTTAGCTTAAAGAGCTTCCACGTAGGAATTTTGTCAAGTGCGTGATGTAAATAAAAATATGCAAATGACATGGAATACGAGCGATGAGCATTTGCCGCGAAAATTTTCCGAAGAGTCTCGCCCGTTGACAAGATTATGACACCTTTTGAAAATACGTTTTTTCCATATAACTCGGTGGCTTTTTGAGATTTTTAACTTTTTTCTTTTGGAAACACTAGATAAAATGACAAACATAAACTTTGTCAAATAAAAGAAAAAACGATTTTTTGGCCTCTGAAAGTGGGAAGTATAAAATTATTATAATTATAGTACACTCAACAAAATAACTCAGTTTTGATTGGTCGAGGGCAGTACAATTAATCCCAAATTGTACTCCGTAGGAGTACCTATTAAGTTCACATGTTTACGCGGAAAGAGCTTGGAACTCGCTGCTCTCGCGACTTTGCTTGCGCGACTGCCGGTGAACCATCGTCAACTATCACGAACTTCTTTGGCCGTTTGACCACGTGAATGATAGTTGGTGATAGTTGATGATAGTTAGGGGAGAATCAACTATCATCGACTATCACGCGCCGTTTGACCAGGGCTTAACTTTCGAGTAGCCGCAATTCTTGCGTGATTTTGGTGACTATGCATGTAAATTGAAAAATTACATCAGTCTCTCACACTTCGTAATTTTGTTGAATGTAATATCAATAAAAAATCGCAGGACCTTCTCGCACAATTCGTGATTAATAGATACTCGTGATTTTGAAAATTCTCAAATTGCACTCGCCTAAAGGCTCGTGCAATTTTGAGAACTTTCAAAATCACCCGTGCCTATTAATCACGAATTGTACTCGAGGGCGTGCGATTCCTATACTTATAGTGCTAACTTGCCAGGATCGTAACATCCTTATTGCATGCAAATTGTAAAAAAAGATCTAGCGACCAGATTTTTTTGCAAATAAAGAAAACTGATTTTAAAGACCTGTTTATATTTATTGACGCTACCATGGCAATAGCGCGTACATCAGCTAAATTGTCCAAAAACCGACGTTTTTAGACAAAGGTGAATGAAAAAAAAAAGGTGAAAAAAGGTGAATGAAACACAGGTATCAAAAACTGTGTTCAGCCGCCTTAATCTCAAGGCTGCAGTCAATAAGATAAGTAAGAGAAACGGTCTTAGATGACTTCTCGCTGTATATATAGATAACGAAGTTCTCCTTCACGCAACCTATTATGTTTCTTGTTATCCAGCAGACTTCAAGCCTAGATGCCATATCGAGGAGCAATAATAGGCTAGTTTCGAATTGTGCAGCAACAAAAGAACAGAGTCGAGGTTCAGGGGAATAATTTGCATTTTCCTTTGTTTTGAACAATACAAAATGCTAATTATTCCCCTGAACCTCGACTCCGTTCTTTTGTTTCTGCACAATTCGAAACTAGCCTATTAAGATGAGACATAATGAATGAATTACACAAAGTAGACTGAGACATAATTTCTTTTGAAACCATATGTTCTTTAGTCTAGAAAATGCATCCAGCTCCTTTTAGACTTTCTTGTTGATTTTTTCCATCCTCTTTTTTTTCACTGTTTAGGGTCATACTATTACTTTGCCACTAATTACACACAATTGCAAGTTCCTTCCTGAGAACATTTCCAACAACAGAAGTATCGGAGCTCATTATCGTAAGGGTAATTTGTCAGCTGAGACTCTTACATGAAGTAAAGCCCCGGGGTGGTATGTGGGTTAATTTTTGCTAGATAGTGCCCCTGGCCTCTCGGAGCCCCTACCCCAACCGTAAATATGAAGAATTGTTATATAGCTTGGGTTTTGCCCGCTATAGCGCGCCCATTCACTGGCTAGTTCATTGTCACATGATATCTAACAAGAAAACTGTTTGCCGCAAAATCCCATGAGCGGGCAACATTGCAAAAACTAGGACGTCAAACGGGAAACAGTTCATTGTTACCCGCGAAATGTTGACCTCTATTGCACGTGATCAGAGGTGGCCTGATGTTGTCGCTAGAATCTCAGTGCGCTTTTCAAAATTTGCTTTTTCTTTTTTTTGCTTTATAACAAATCACTTAATGACTGGTCCCTTGGGGTCAACAGTGAATTTTGTTTCCCTCGAATCTTAACATTGAGATCCGAGGGAAAGAAATTACACTGTTCCCCTCGGGACCAGTCATTAAGTGTTAACTGTCTTACAGCAAAAATCAGAATATGTGCGACCCCATTCCAGTAGCTCTATTGAAAATGCGACCCCATGATAGTCAATCCAGTAGTGAAAATGCGATCCTTTCCAGCGGCACATTCCCATTAGCTTCTTATAAGGAGCTACCCCCTCGAAAAGTAAAGAAATTCATTAATGAAAATACTGAACATTACAACGAGTGTTCTAAGAGAGAACGTTGGGAAACACCACTTTTGGTATATGAACTATCCTCTGATGGTGGCTTACAGAAGCATGAAGCATGAAGCATGATGGTTTATTGCTGGCTATGAATGGGAACGTTGTCTATCGAAGGCTTTCTTCTTCAGCTTTTCGGCCAATTCAAATTGCCTGAATAATTAATTTTACCCTTTTATACCCTCAGGGATTCTTACGAGGAGAGGGGAACTGTGAGAGTGAAATATCTTGTTGCGGAATAGAACATGGGGACCCTCATTTGCTTTCAGTGAAAGCTCTCCATCTGGCATCTGAACCACTGCAACTCTCATCAACAACGAACAATGTCATTTTCATGAAAATTAGACGTGAGACTGGCGTTACTCATTGCAATATTGATATTTAATCAAGCAGACAGATGATGGAAACTACGAAATCATCAAACGATGTATTACCAAATTCTCAGTACTAGTGGAATTAAAGAAATGTATGGCGATTAAAAAGGACAATGTAGATATGTCTGGCTTTATGAAAACGGTGTTCAAAGGTGATGATATAAAAATTAATAGAAAAGTCAGTATTGCTTCCGTCCACTTGTTTATCTTCCTTATATTTTAAAGTGAAATATGGATGTTTTGGCGCAAATTATTGACATCGTTTTTAAAAATCCAGTCATAGATATTTTTTTACATTTTGAACTTAGATATTTAAACTCACTTAAGCAAAAAATTAAAAAAAAAAAAAACAATCATGTCAACTCACCCAGATGACAATGCGAGTGCGACCTCCTGAAGTAAAGTTGGGTGTTTATTTCGTCATCTTTGCACTTCAGCTCAATTCCTTCAGTGTAGTAACTTAATGCTTTTCTATAGTCTTTTCTGTCGTGCTCCAGTTCTCCTTTGACGTATTTCACTTTTGCTGAGAGAATCAAAACACGAATTGAAAATTATTAAAGCCATGAGAGCGCGAAGCGAAATACAGGAAAACGCGCGTGAATACGCACATGACCAGGATGTGATTGGCTCAATGGTTTTGTATCTTATTATATTAGCATGTGACAAATGTTTTTCGAACCAATCGATGAACATCGTAAAGTAAAATGAAAACAATACTCACCGGGCAACTGTCGACACTCAGAAAAGGAATGGAAATGGTTGAATAGCATAGACATAAATAATAGCCGGAACATGTTCAAATATTTAAGTATACTTAAATAAGTTAACCAGAAAATTTCGGTCATTCCAAATGGGAATAAATAAATTTTTGTTAACAATTTTCTCGCGTTCAAAACAAAAGTTATAACGATCAAGATGCTCGCCTAGATGGAAAAATCTAGGGCACGATCTATTTAACCAATATTTCCAGAAATCTCGGTTTAAAACTAAATGATCAGTTCAGTTAGCCAGAAAGGTTTGGAAAAAGCCGGTTCACCTTTTGGCCCACCTTTGAAGGGGACCACTTTCTCATTCGGGCCGGTCCGATCGGAAATTGAGCATTCCATTTGACCGACTCATTCTCA
>JAHPZR010048709.1:5000-7500 GCA_019787425.1 Platygyra sinensis | reverse complement strand
AATTTCCTAATTGGCTAAAGCACTTTTTACAATACTTGCATAAATATGGCTTCGCTCCTGTGTGAGTTCGTTCATGTCGCTTGCAATTTCCTAATTGGCTAAAGCACTTTTTACAATACTTGCATAAATATGGCTTCGCTCCTGTGTGAGTTCGTTCATGTCGCTTGCAATTTCCTAAATGGCTAAAGCACTTTTTACAATACTTGCATAAATATGGCTTCGCTCCTGTGTGAGTTCGTTCATGTCGCTTGCAATGTGATGACCTTGAAAAGCATTTGTTCCAATACTTGCATGAATACGGCTTCTCTCCTGAGTGAGTTTGTTCATGTTGCTTGCAATTTGAAGAGAGGCTAAAGCACTTTCGACAATACCTGCATGAATACGGTTTCTCTCCTGTGTGAGTTCGTTCATGTTGCTTGCAATGTGATGACATTGAAAAGCATTTTTTACAATACTTGCAAGTAGATGGCTTTACTCCTGTGTGAGTTCGTTCATGCAGTTTGCAATGTACTAATTGGCTAAAGCTTTTTTTACAATACTTGCATAAATATGGCTTCTTTCCTGTGTGAATTCGTTCATGCTGTCTGCAATCTCGTAGTACGCTAAAGCACTTTTGACAATACTTGCATGAATACGGCTTCCCTCCTGTGTGAGTTCGTTCATGTCGCTTGCAATTTGAAGAGACGCTAAAGCACTTGTTACAATACTTGCATGTAAACGGCTTCTCTCCTGTGTGAGTTCGTTCATGTTGCTGGCAATTTCCTAAATACCTAAAGCACTTTTTACAATACTTGCATGAATACGGCTTCTCTCCTGTGTGAGTTCGTTCATGTTGCTTGCAATTTCCTAATTGGCTAAAGCACTTTTTACAATACTTGCATGCATACTGCTTCCCTCCTGTGTGAGTTCCTTCATGTTGCTTGCAACTTGGTAACTCGTCAAAAAACTGGCCATAATGCTCGCATTGGTGTACCTTCCTTCGTATCTCCGTAGCCATATTCATCAAAGCAGGTTTTGACTGGCTTAAATTGGATGCCACTTTACGTTGAATTTCTTCCTTGATTTGACTTGACTTTCTTAAGGCATCTGGTCAACTGTGCTGTCAAGATAAATGTAGATGTTTCTACCCTATAACCCTAACGAAAAGATAAAAATATCACATTAGGTTTTGTTAGCGTGGCCCGATAGGCTGAAAGGGACCAAAAAGTTTAAATATGGTGAAGAAAGATGAAGTGCATGCCATTGCACTCATGAAGGAGGGACAAATTCTGAATATTTTTCCCCAAATAGTTGCTATGGCAACCAGCCACACCCTTTAGAGGCTTTAATTTAAAGTATTGATGGCACTGACGCCTTAACGATTCCTGCTCTTTGATAAAACACGATTTGTCTTTCAAACAAGCTCATCTTGTAAATTTCTGTTTCGTTATGTGCAATCAACCAAGGTTTTTACAGTTAACTCTTGTTTTCAGTGCTTTTTACATGCCTCATCTGGAAAAAGCCTTATTTTGCACCAAACCCAGTGCACAAGTCACGTGACAGATGTTAAATATTACAATAGGCTAGTTTCGAATTGTGCAGCAACAAAAGAACAGAGTCGAGGTTCAGGGGAATAATTAGCATTTTGTATTGTTCAAAACAAAGGAAAATGCAAATTATTCCCCTGAACCTCGACTCTGTTCTTTTGTTGCTGCACAATTCGAAACTAGCCTATTGTTTTGGCGTGTTGCATGACGACACTATTGGTCTTTGATTACCTCAAGTTTCAGGGATTTCTCTTCAATACTCTCCAAAGTAGAAACCTTGACGTGAACTCAGTTTGCACAAAAGTAGACCTTTGAGAAAAGATAATATCACATTAAGTTTTGTTACTAACCAGGCAGCGAAGAGCGAACCCGATAAAATAATTCAATTGACATTTTTTTAGGGGCGTTTCTTCGCATCTCTGTTTGTAAGTCTTTATGGTCGCCAGTGTCGGGGCAATTCCCGGGGGGGGTATTTCCTATAATGGCCTATACGGGGAGGCTCCGCCCGAAAGGGGTACCTTTTTCAGGTTTCAGGTATATAAAAGGGTAGGGATTTCGCAAGTTGAGGTATACAAAAGGGTAGGGAAATCGCTCAGTTAGGTATTTGAAAGGGCCTTTAATTATAAGAGACGCCCCTTATGGCTGTATCAGTTATTTATTAAGCACTACATGGAAATGAGAACAAGACTTCCTAAAGTGGTTATGTGAAAGGTGTACCTTTTTTAAACAAAAGGTATATAAAAGGGGTACTTTTTCTGCCAAAATGGTATATAAAAGGGGTAAGGGGTTGGACATTGGGGCAGAGCCTCCCCATATTAAACTTTGTTAAGTATCCCACCCCCCTGGGGGGGGGGGGGCAATTTCAAGCAAATTTCATCTTTCTTGCTTTTTTCACCAAATTTATAATCAAGACTGACCTTCACGTGGAAAACTTTTTAAGAACTCTGACTAGTAACACATTGGTTGCAAACATA
>JAHPZR010048705.1:30000-54216 GCA_019787425.1 Platygyra sinensis | reverse complement strand
TAGATGTACACAAAAGCTGCGAGGTCAAAATCTTTCACATAAACTTCAGCTTGAGTGAATAGAAATATGCCGGTGTCGATCGCGACTACCTTACAAAATACCAGTTGAAGAAGTAAATTTTAAAATTCTTGAGCACCACGAAATAAAACGCGAAGAAGGACCCAACAAGACATCCTAAGAACCGGCCACATCTTACGTTTTAAGACAAAAAGTGCAAGCATTCTACTTTTGTGAAAGAACTGAATCGGCGAGCTTAGAGATTAGAAAGGTCGTTCCCTAACAAAACCCGGTAAACGCTTCAGGAGGCAAATGTAACCTGTACAACGTCCAGTGAAGAAGCTAAAGTCAGGCAGCAACCAGGTTAGGTTAAAAAGATGTCCTTCAGAGCTAAGAAATTCCGTTCTTGGTAGATTTTAACTTCGTTTCTCGGTATTTTGGACAAAGTAACTTGTACCACGGCCAGGTTCAATGGTTTCTTGCACACAGTTATGAGTTTCTCAACCACTCAAAAAACATTTGGCAAGAAAGCCGCATCAAAACCGCAGGGAGTTTTTCCTCTGCTTTGTGGTCAAGTTCTTCAATTCAACTGTGAGTAAAGACTGCTTTTAACTGTAAAAAGAAACTGCTCAGTTTTCATACATGCCTTGGAGAGAGTGAATGAATTTTTACGCTTGAATTCACCTGTCAAATTTTCATCCAATAAAGTTGATGTAGCTTGTTGCCTCCATTTGTCACGCAAAATACTAAAGCGTGACAGAAATTGTTACTTGTATATTATTAACAAGTAATCAAATGATTTTTCTCGTGCAATTTGTAATAAATAAGCGCTCGTAAATTTTTCAAAGACTACAAATTGCACTCGCCCTACGGGCTCGTGCAATTTTTTGTAATCTTTGAAAAATTTACTCGTGCTTATTTATTCCAAATTGCACTCGAAATCATTTGATTACCTATCCTAATTAAATTTGGTACGGTTGTATACTTGGAAACTATAGCTTAATTTTATTGGTTTTTAATTTTACAAAACGACCGGATGTTGATGTGGCAAAAACAACAGTAAGTGGGAAGTCACATGGCATGCGCGCCGTTTGTAAACCTAGTTGAGTGAAAATTTGAAAGCGAAGCAGGCGGGTCTGCTGAACGAAAATTACCAAAATTTATAATTTATGAACGTGTCCCAAACGAAGGATATGTAACATTGGTCACAAAGTTTGAAAAGCGTTCAAGTTTGAGTCATCGAGAAGACTTTTAATTGTCCACTTGCACATAACAGTTGTAAAAGTACTACGGAAAACTTTGATCGGCATGTGACAGACGTGCCAAAATTATTCTCGACAAGAACTCTATCAGCGGTCCCTTGCTGTGATTACCAGTTTGAGCTGGATATGAGGAGATGATTGCTGGCCAGTTTCAGAGTCAGGGACAGAAAATATATTAGCATCGGATTCATCTTCAGAATTTCCGAGACCCTGATGATTTTTTGTGGCTGGTAAAGATTCTAGCCGACGCTTCGGTTCAGCTCATCAAAATATTCAGCTCCTTCATGGATTTTTGGCAAAGACAGAATTGTTGGCGTTAGCTGGCGTTGAATCTCTTGTCCTCGTCGACCAAAGAGAGACTAAACTAGGTCGTCCTCTGTAGTTTTGTGGGATTTGATTTATAAAGAGATCCTTTAAATGCTTGAACTACGCTTAAGATCTACGTTAAGCTTGATTAATAGTGTGCAACTCTATGAATTATGAAGGAGTTAAACTTGAGAACACCAAACGCAAATCCATATAGTGGAAGGAAGGTTAAGAATTTGAACTCTGAGGCTGCATTAAAAATGCAGCTCCAAAAAAGTTATCATTTGAAGGTGCTACCTGTCTCGCAGCATTCAACCTACTTTCAAATGTTTGCACAGTTGAATGTAGGAATTCCACGGAGAATTAACTCAGATATTACTCACCAAAACATTTTTGCAGTTAACATCAAAAAATTGTGTGCAAGGATTCCAGCTTAATGTAAAAGTTCGGCCAGGCTGACCCTCTTTTGTTCCATTTATGTCTGGAAATCTTAAAGAATGAGAGAGAAATACCATCACTATCATCTTGAAAGGTCAATTCAGTGACTGTTGCGCGGAATATATTGCGTAGATTTGAGCTTTCGGCGGATATTCGACTGCCCTCGTCCTTGAATCGGCGGGTTGTCAATTCAAACCGCCTGATGTGGTGAAGTAAATCGGTGCGGTTTGCGCTGAAAACAACTTGCTTCTATTTTATCGTTTGTCCATCTCTTACTCGAACCAGTCCAGAACGCGTCCGTGACCAGCTGAGGAGCAAAATACTCAGAATTGGACCGTGAGGTGAAAAAAATGACCATACTAGACAAGAGAAAATTCGTAGAGAGACTAGGGAGGAGGCAGAAGAGGCTGCTGGTAGACAAGATCTGAAGACCCTATATAGAATTAACAAAATGCTAAATAATGGTTTTAAAAACAACGATGCCCCTGTAAAAGACACAGATGGCAATGTCCTTTCAAAAGAAGCCGAAAAACTTGCCCGTTGGAAGGGACATTTTGAAAGCATTCTAAATAGGCCAGAACCTGAACAGGTAGTTGAGATTCCACCGTCAGCAGAGGACTTGGATATTTGCATAGATCCACCTACCATGGAAGAGGTGAAAGGTGCCATCAAAGGGATGAAGAGCAGAAAGGCATGTGGCGAAGATGGAGTGACGGCAGAAATGCTCAAGGCTGAAGAAACTGAAACACCACGCCTTTTGATGTGCATATTCGGAGAGATATGAGAGAGGGAAACAATTCCTGAAGCGTGGAAGACCGGACCCATTGTCAAATTGCGCCGCAAAAAGGGCGATTTGGGTAACTGTGACAACTGGAGAGGTGTTACTTTGCTCCCCATAACTAGCAAGGTCTTCAGTAAGATCATTCATACAAAACTGGCTGAAGCAGTGGATGAATACATCAGGCACGAACAGGCAGGTTTTCGCTCTGGACGCTCATGCTCTGACCACATTTTCACCCTGAGACAAATTTTAGAGCAGAGCAAGGAATGGAACGCTCCCCTGTATGCCAACTTTATTGACTTGAGAAGGCGTTTGACAGCATTCACCGAGATTCCCTGTGGTAGATCTTAAGGCACTAGGGGATCCCATCAAAGCTGGTAAATGTCATCAAGATGCTTTACAGCGATTTCAGATTTCAGTCCAAGGTTAATTGTAACACAGCGCTTACAGATGCTTTCAGCGTGACCACGGGTGTGAAACAAGGGTGTATCCTCTCCCCCTTTCTCTTTTATCTTGGGGATCGATTGGGTTTTGAGGCAAGTGACCAGTGGTGTAGGAAGAGGGATAAGATGGACGTTGGCCAGTGTCTTGGAAGACCTTGATTATGCAGATGATATTGTGCTGCTTGCACACCGACACCAGGACATGCAGGATAAGACCAACCCCTTGGCAACTATATCAGGGAAATTAGGCCTGAGGATCAATATTAAGAAGACGAGGCACTTGAGGATGAGTATCAGAAACAATGAATCTATCTTGGTAAATGGGGAAGTAGTAGATGAGGTTGATCACTTTACCTACCTGGGATCTAAGGTGTTCACCAGCGGAGATGGAGAAGAAGAGATCCTAGTCCGGATTTCAAAGCCAAGCCAAGCTTTTACCTCGCTTCGAAGCACTTGGCGATCCAAGAACATCAGCCAGAAGACAAAGATCCGATTCTTCAAAAGCAATGTCTTAAGCACTCTACTGTATGGCACAGAATCCTGGAAGATGACCAAAACCATTAGCCATAAACTAGAGGTCTTCCAGAACAAATGTCTGCGCAGGAATCTCCGTATATACTGGCCCCAGACAATCTCAAACTACGAGCTGCGTAGAAGAACGGGAACAGAACCAATCACACAGCTAGTCCGGCGAAAGAGATTGAAATGGATTGGTCATATGCTGCGCATGCCACCACCAGCACTACCACGAGTTGCCCTTAGGTGGGCCCCTGATGGCCGCAGGAAGAGAGGCAGACCGAAAGAAACATGGAGGAGGAGAGTGGAGAAAGGGATGAAGGAGAACAGCTGGACATGGGGTCATCTGGAACGATTGTGTATAACATTGACTCTCTCCCTACTCAGCGAGGTTGTGTGCTCTCTGTGCCCCACCTCCATATCATAGGAGCGCGCGGATCTCAAGACCTACGGTCCTTATGGCTCCTGGTGGTAACGAAGGCTCTGGGAACGAGATTGCTGACGCCGCCGCTCTGCCCAATCCCCAGTCTATCACGGTTCTTTTAGAGTACTGTCTTTAGTTCCTGTTTGCTAAGTTTGATGCAAAATGTCAACTAGCCAGCGTTTTCTTTGTTTATATTTGTTCCTTTTTGTACATGTAGTTGCAGTTGAAGAAGCCACTGCTGCTGTTTGTACGAAGATAAACGACTGCGAGTGTAAAAGGAGCAATGGCAAAGTTATGAGCTTGAAGCCAATCGACGGAACGTCGGGCCCCAAGTGAGTAAACATGGGTTGATTTTGTTGAAGAGATAAGCTTAGTGAGACTTTTAAATCAAGGGTTGTTGTTCAGAAGAATGAAGCGACAGTGGAACTTCTTTTGCAATATTAAAGGAATGTTTTATTTACAACTAAAATTTAGTAACTGTAAGACACTTGATACCATAAGCTTAAGTAAGTTATATTTGAAGTTGTTATTTCGCTTTTACATTCTAGTGATGGGCGTAGCAAACGACACTGAAGCGATAAGCTAACGATTTCAACTCATGCGAAATGCTTTGCTAACTGTAGCTAACATAAAGATCTTAGCGAAGATTCTTGCAAAGAATCTTTATCACAAGTTCCTCAAAGATCCCTCAAGTGTTGAAGATCAGTGCATGCTGTGAAGATGGATAGAATTTTAGGTCAAAATAACAGTCAAGACTGTCATTAAGTTTTGATTTATCTGTAGCCATGATCTTCACACCGGTAACAAACTTGTTACTTTATGCAGTGTTTGAGCCAGCTCAACTGCCTCATGAGACAATTTGTCTCTCTGTTGCCTTTGCAGAGGAACAAATAGGGAACAGCAGGGGACAGAGCATAATTTATTGTAACATTAACACTGTCTTTGTCCTATCCAATAATAAAACACAATGTTGTGTTCATTCAACCATTTCGTCTGGAAATTGCGGGGTTTCGAATTCGAGGGTCAAGCGTCATTTTCCTCCTCGTGAAATTCGTTTTCAGTTTTTTCTTCAGCTTTGTCGATGATATTATCCGTTTCACGTTGAAAAGAACTCGAGATTTTCGGCTTGGACATTGTTCCAAAGAAATATAGGTGTTTACATGAAGCAAAGCCGATCACTTCGGTCCACAAATGAAACGAGCAAATCCTACCGAAGCTAGTCACGCGTGAATGATACAAGTTTCATTCTACTTCCAGAAATGGTAAAAGTGATCCTCACTTGATTATTCAGCTTTTGAGCTTTTGAGTTTTAATATAAGATGGAAGACGGTACAATAATTCGTCAAACAGTTACATACATTACCTACTAGAACGACAGCTTTTCATATAACAATATTGCAGAGTTATTTGGGACAACACTTGGGCATCTGCTACGTTCAAGTGCTTCGAAAATAAAGGTATAATACCAAAACCGTGGATGAAACTATGGCGTTCAATTTCCGCCAAAATTCAACTTTTGAATTTTGCTTGTATTTTTGGCATCCGATGCTGTAGTTTTACAATTTGTACCGACATCTGCAATTAAACATTCAAGTTTCCAGTTTCTCTACTCCAATTGTCGATTTGTTTGTTTCACGATTCAACTTTGTAGTTTTAACATCGCCCAGAATGCCGCGACACATCCGGGAACTTTTTGTGTGTGCCGGCGCTAAAATTCAAAATCGATTAGAGAAAAGTGCTAATAATAACAAAGAATACGGGCAAAAAGCGGCCACCAGCGTGTACGCTTTTCTGTTTCTCGGGCATATTTATTTCTCTGGCCAGCGAGTATCACATGGAAATTGTAGAGAAAGGATCGATAAATGATTCTGAACAAAAATTGTTTTTATAAGGTCTCTACAAGTATTATCAAATTCGCTTTGAAAACAGTCTATTTTGGGAGCTTTCTAGTATGGAAGCTGTTATTCAAGCGAAATATTCCGACGAACGGATCGGTTAAGTTGACGGGTACCATATGGAAAAGTTGGTAACGGATGTCAGGAAAGGTTCTGCCAATTTTCGCTTGTTTACGACGTCTACAAGTATTATCAAAATGTGGTTTTCCGAAAGCACTCCTCAATCTCTGCAAATTTGCCTGTCGGAGACCGTTCGGCTCTATGGTTGACTGATTTTGAAACTCCCGCGGGTATTAAAACGGACCCATTTTTGAATAATTATCTCATACAAACAATGGAAAACAATGCTCGCTCAGGTGTAAGACGCGTTTAAGCAGAAAAGTCATTTATTTTTATTTTCCCCAGTGTCGTACGAACGGCAAAGACCAGCGTTGTCTTTGGAGTCCTCGATCAACGTACAGACTACATAAGCCGATCGAGTAAAAGACTGTGTCTAATTAACTGCTTTGACCGGTCGAGTAAGAGAGGACAACGATAAAATAGAAGCAAGTGTTTCGCGCACCGCACCGATTTACTTCACACATCAGGCGGTTTGATTGACAACCGCCGATTCAATGACGAGTGCAGTCGGAAATCCGAAAGCTAAATCTACGCAATATTATTCCGCGCATCGAAAAACTGGGCACTGCAAGTACATGTCGCGAAAGACGATAGCATTCTGGGCGATGAGTATTCAACATTTAAGTTTACGCAATTCAACATCCAAGTTTACGCAATTTAACATTCAACTTTCGAAAATGCATGTTTTCAATATCCAACCGCAAGCCAGTCAATAACAATTGGGCTCAGTAAACTATCAAAATTCCCCTTAGTAGGGGCTAGCAAAGGCAGGCCACTCTAACCTAGACATATGAAACTGCGTAATTCTTAGTTTTCATGTGACGTCATCATTTTCCAAAATTACAAATTAGCAATCCTACTGGCGTTTTGGTATCATCAGACATAAGACCTTATCAAAAATTGGCGATTTACGACATTTAAGTTCGATAGGCTTCCTCATTTTCTTATAGGGGACATTTGAATTTCCAAGTTTATGCGTTGCGTGACATGAAATGGCGGTCCGAGAAGGATCACGCGTAGATCAAAAGAGCAGTTATCGCTTACGTTTTTGGTAACTGAACAGTTCTTGCACTAGAAGAAGTGTTACTTTCAATGTCCTAGAACTCTAGAGTAATAACTTTTCGTTTCAGTGGCAAAACTCAAACGACAGATGTTTATATTGGTTTCCGGCCGCCATGTTGCTGCCCCTCGGAAGGGCACCAACATGGCGTCTCCATACATGTACAAAGCTCTATAAATTTAGGTGAAACTCTTCACCAAATAACGCGGCAATGAAAAACCGCACAGACCTAAATCTCGGCGATGTTTTTTGTCTATCAATTATCTATCATATATCTGATTCTTGACTTAATTTATTGAATGGTTACGTTTTTTATTTTCGATGCAAACCACCAATATGACAACATTCGACGCTTTAATACGGCTTCTACGTACGTGACAGGTTTGGAATGTTGTTCAAGGAGCGGAGCGTGAGACGATACTGAATAGTGTCTTTAAAGGCAATTTTTAATGCGCTGAAAAACAATTTTTTATATGAAAATGCTAGCCGACAAATAATTAAGTACATTTATTTAGAGGAAACAGGCTCCACAAATACTTCTGATCGTGGGGGACTTTTATGGCCCGGCCATCAAATTTAGGTACAAGTCGTCGCTCAAGGGGAGAATAGGCTAATTTAGCCAGAGAACGGGATCATCACTTGACGACGGCGCGCGCAGAACAAATACCCAAATATGGTCAAATAAGAGCAGATTTCCGGGCTATTCCGCGCACGCCCCAGTCGTCATCTGAAGTTCGCGTCCTGTTGCTAAATCATCCTAATGTCGCAAGTACGCGCTATAGCTCAAACACTGATTAATGGGTGAATTGTGTTAACTACAAGTAAGTTCACCTGTAACATCAAGTGTCCATCAAGCATATACACAGCTGTAACAAGTGGTGCAGGTTATGGCCGCCATTGACACCTCGACAGTCACTGAATTGACCTTTCAAGATGATAGTGATGGTATTTCTCTCTCATTCTTTAAGATTTCCAGACATAAATGGAACAAAAGAGGGTCAGCCTGGCCGAACTTTTACATTAAGCTGGAATCCTTGCACACAATTTTTTGATGTTAACTGCAAAAATGTTTTGGTGAGTAATATCTGAGTTAATTCTCCGTGGAATTCCTACATTCAACTGTGCAAACATTTGAAAGTAGGTTGAATGCTGCGAGACAGGTAGCACCTTCAAATGATAACTTTTTTGGAGCTGCATTTTTAATGCAGCCTCAGAGTTCAAATTCTTAACCTTCCTTCCACTATATGGATTTGCGTTTGGTGTTCTCAAGTTTAACTCCTTCATAATTCATAGAGTTGCACACTATTAATCAAGCTTAACGTAGATCTTAAGCGTAGTTCAAGCATTTTAAAGGATCTCTTTATAAATCAAATCCCACAAAACTACAGAGGACGACCTAGTTTAGTCTCTCTTTGGTCGACGAGGACAAGAGATTCAACGCCAGCTAACGCCAACAATTCTGTCTTTGCCAAAAATCCATGAAGGAGCTGAATATTTTGATGAGCTGAACCGAAGCGTCGGCTAGAATCTTTACCAGCCACAAAAAATCATCAGGGTCTCGGAAATTCTGAAGATGAATCCGATGCTAATATATTTTCTGTCCCTGACTCTGAAACTGGCCAGCAATCATCTCCTCATATCCAGCTCAAACTGGTAATCACAGCAAGGGACCGCTGATAGAGTTCTTGTCGAGAATAATTTTGGCACGTCTGTCACATGCCGATCAAAGTTTTCCGTAGTACTTTTACAACTGTTATGTGCAAGTGGACAATTAAAAGTCTTCTCGATGACTCAAACTTGAACGCTTTTCAAACTTTGTGACCAATGTTACATATCCTTCGTTTGGGACACGTTCATAAATTATAAATTTTGGTAATTTTCGTTCAGCAGACCCGCCTGCTTCGCTTTCAAATTTTCACTCAACTAGGTTTACAAACGGCGCGCATGCCATGTGACTTCCCACTTACTGTTGTTTTTGCCACATCAACATCCGGTCGTTTTGTAAAATTAAAAACCAATAAAATTAAGCTATAGTTTCCAAGTATACAACCGTACCAAATTTAATTAGGATAGGTAATCAAATGATTTCGAGTGCAATTTGGAATAAATAAGCACGAGTAAATTTTTCAAAGATTACAAAAAATTGCACGAGCCCGTAGGGCGAGTGCAATTTGTAGTCTTTGAAAAATTTACGAGCGCTTATTTATTACAAATTGCACGAGAAAAATCATTTGATTACTTGTTAATAATATACAAGTAACAATTTCTGTCACGCTTTAGTATTTTGCGTGACAAATGGAGGCAACAAGCTACATCAACTTTATTGGATGAAAATTTGACAGGTGAATTCAAGCGTAAAAATTCATTCACTCTCTCCAAGGCATGTATGAAAACTGAGCAGTTTCTTTTTACAGTTAAAAGCAGTCTTTACTCACAGTTGAATTGAAGAACTTGACCACAAAGCAGAGGAAAAACTCCCTGCGGTTTTGATGCGGCTTTCTTGCCAAATGTTTTTTGAGTGGTTGAGAAACTCATAACTGTGTGCAAGAAACCATTGAACCTGGCCGTGGTACAAGTTACTTTGTCCAAAATACCGAGAAACGAAGTTAAAATCTACCAAGAACGGAATTTCTTAGCTCTGAAGGACATCTTTTTAACCTAACCTGGTTGCTGCCTGACTTTAGCTTCTTCACTGGACGTTGTACAGGTTACATTTGCCTCCTGAAGCGTTTACCGGGTTTTGTTAGGGAACGACCTTTCTAATCTCTAAGCTCGCCGATTCAGTTCTTTCACAAAAGTAGAATGCTTGCACTTTTTGTCTTAAAACGTAAGATGTGGCCGGTTCTTAGGATGTCTTGTTGGGTCCTTCTTCGCGTTTTATTTCGTGGTGCTCAAGAATTTTAAAATTTACTTCTTCAACTGGTATTTTGTAAGGTAGTCGCGATCGACACCGGCATATTTCTATTCACTCAAGCTGAAGTTTATGTGAAAGATTTTGACCTCGCAGCTTTTGTGTACATCTACTTCACTTTTACTAGTTTAGAAGTTGTTGTTGAGCTTTGCACTTTGCTTCGTTATAAGGTAATTATATTGAAATGAAGGTAAAGAGTTTCAATCTTCGTTTAATTTTGTCCGCCATTTTGTTTGTCCGAGCTCAAAATAGGAGCTGTCAATCATTTTCAAACTAATTACACTTTTTTACACTCAATTACACATTTTTGCACTCAATTACACTTTTTGCACTCAATTACACTTTTTTGCACTGATTTGGGATTAATTGACATGTTCTTAACCAATCAGAATGCAGAAATTGTTGCTTGTATATTATTAAAACAGTTATTCCATTCGCTCTTGTTGGATATGAGATTGATTATAGCCAGCTCGGCCCTACGGGTCTCGTTGGCTATTTACCAGCTCATATCCAACGCGCGCTCATGGAATAGTTTTTAATTATTCCCTGTCACACCCCTCTTGCAACACACAGAGACAAACGAGACAGAGAATCTGTTTGCGCATCTATAATAAAAGCCGAGAGACCGCAGGGGCCCAAGGAGACCCCAAGCAGATAGAAAGAGGCTCAAACAGATTCAAAGGAGAAAGGACAGCGCGAGAGGGGAATGGCAAGGAAGACAAGTGATAAAAATAATATTAATATCAAACTACAATTACAAGGTTGAACGTGCACAGCTATGATCTGCGTGAGCACGAGTCTGTCTGCTAAAGGCAGGGATAAATACAACACGTAAGCGTCAGGTCGCCAGTCTCCTTGAAGCGAATGTAGCGCCGCCTCGACGAAGTTTATGACCAGAGAAGTCTTTGGGTCCAATGAGATAAGGGACGCTAAATGCTTGATACAATCGTTTAGGCACTTCGCCGTGATACAGGTGAATAGATTCAAGGTGGAAGTGAAAGTGAAGAGAGGTCGCCTCAGGGGCGGGGACCATCCTCAGTAATAACTTGGGTGCAGTTGTTGGACATAGAGGCGATCCGGGAATGAGGGGAACTGGAACGACAAGGGCGGTATCACCCACTTGCTGAGTGATGGTTCTGGTGATTATGAGACAAGCGCAGGAATCGTTGAAGTTGACGCTGCCTCTAGATAACGCGTGTGGTGACGAGAAACTGTCGAACGTCTGAGGAACTACATTGGCTGTGCGAAAACAAAGTGAAGTAACCAACCAGAAGGGCGGAACACAAGGCTAATGGGCAGAGTCGCGCAGATTAAGGTGGGCCTGGAAATGACACAAAATCGACGGCCTAAGAGGGGCTTTGTGGAGGGATGTAAATCAAGGACTTCTCCAGACCTTTTTGCGTCAGTTTGACATGAATGTTGTTGAAGGCTGAAGCGTCCAAGTGGCAGAAGACGTGTAGACGCCGCAGGGCGCTGGGATAATTGTTGATGGTGTGGTGGGATTTCACGGAGACGTTCACTAGAGTGATGGACGCGGCAACTGTAGATGGGGAAGCGAGGAAGGGTGGAATAGTGTAGAAGTCACTGAACTTAAGGTAGGTGTTCCAAACGGTGTGATTTCGCTTGGTGGCTGCTGATAAGGCGAAGTTTTGAATTTGACAGACATGATGCTATAAATCGCATAGGTGGTAACCTGAAATACGAAAGAATGAAGAGGTGATTACCACGTACTGACAGTGAAAACGAAACAAATCAAACGAGCAAATATATTCCGTTAAGTTGTTGTAATGAAGATGAGCTGCCACATAGAAGGCGTGTTGAAATTTTGCATCATTGTCCCAGCGACTGAGAGAATCAGCGATGGTGTTCTGGTGACCCAGAATATAAAGAGCGCGAAGCTCAAAATCAAAACGGGAAGCGTAAAACCAAAGTTCGCGTAAACATGATTGAACAAAAAGGACACGTCAGTGACTGGTGTTGATGGCAAGTTCAATGTTTTGATTGTCAGTTCGGACACAGCTTGAGACTAACGATGACAGCCAACATTTCAAGCGAAACGATGGACAGCAAGGCTGTGTCGATGAAGGTGGATAAGAGGAATTGAAGAAATGGCCGTCGAAACAACCGCCAATGCCAGAAATGCAGGTGTCAGTGCAGAAACGAACAGTCGTATCGATCCAAGGAAAGGAACGTAAAAGAGAGACTCCATTGTAAACGGCTAGAAACTTGTTCCACCAACTCAGATCGCCTTGCAGCGCGGGACTGGACGTGAGGCGGGAAGATTTGTGGGTTAGCCGACGGAGTTCAAAAAGCATTCGCCGCATGAAGATTCTCCGGGGGCTGATACATGCCCAGATGCAGGAAAGTTTGCCAATGAGTGACTGTAAATCAGATTTGGCGGTGCGTGGGGAACTAAGCCAATGGCGAATAAGGTCGCAGGCGCGTGATAACCTGTCTTCAGGAACTCGCAGTGTCGTAAATGAGGCCGAGGAAAACCTACTTGAAGGAGGGCAATCTTTTTCAGGGGATGATTCTAGACCCGAGCAGTTAAAAAGGGTTTCGAGATCCTGGAAGGCTCCAAGAGCGCTAGCGTCGTTGTGAGAGGACTCTATGCCACCAAAGTCATCGATGTAATTCACGCACTGGTGATGATAAGCGGAATAGAAAATGTGCGCAATCGCGTTGGTAGTACGTCGGCAATCGAGGGTGGCTGACCGGAGGCCGAAGGGAAGAACCGAATCAAAGTATAGGAGATCGTTTCTGTTGTAACCGAGTAAATTGTAATCCTTAGGATCAACAAGAATTTGACGACATGCGCGCTTCAAATCCTTTCCAAAGAGGCCGGAAGCATCCTGGGCCCTTGACGAAGATAAGATCGGCGAAGTCGGCGGGGCGAGAAACAGAAAGATGAAAAGGTTCGTGTAGAAAAGAGTCTTTGGGGATGCCCTCGTTAACGGAGGCAGCGGGGAGAAAGCTCAAATCCAAAACGACGCGACGCTTACAGTCATCTTTTGGGACAGTTTGCAGCGGTGAGGTTTGGAGTGGCGCTGGAAAAGGTTGTGGAGAAATGGTCCACGGGTAGCCCCAGGTGAAATTTCAGCTGCGATGAACAAGTTGATAGCATCGGGAAAACGGACTGCGGAGAAGTGGTTAGACTTGGAAGGTGTGCGAACAGAATTTGAGCGGTAGTTGAGTTGGGCCAACCAAATGCGCGAAAATCAGTTACTACAGAATCGGAGTACTTGTCAAGAGCGGATTTTCACGAAGGAATATTCAAGTTCGAAGGAACGGGAACACGAGCGCCGAAGGCGCTGGGGTATGACGACTTGGAGCAGAGGATATGGTGAACAATGGCGGTATACGATCAGGCACTGCAGAGCGAAAGCTGACCAGACGGCAAAACGGAAACGGACGAGACTTCGGACGAATTTGACGAAGCTAGCGGTGAGTTCGGAGATAATGGAGTTAGTTCGGGAGAGTTAGGAGAGATGACTAGTCAATCAGACGTAGGTGGTGGGCAACGGTTTGAAGAAGGCGGTGGTGGAGTTGAACAAGATGCAAAGGTATGATCAGAGAGTCTGTAGTAAGCGCAGATGTGTTTCACTCCCATCTGGTGACTGGTATTGTGACAAGTGTTAGTGCGATACAATTCGCGGCAATATAAGCGTGAGCGGTTGTTGGGACCTGGGACTATGGTGTTGTGCTGGGAAGTCGCTGAGATTCTGTGATGTTGAATCGCTCTATTTTGCTGAAGTCATCGCCCCAGTTGGTGAGGCCAGCCTCGATGCGATCTAATATGGTGGCATGAAAGGAAAGAACAGCAGATGTCGCGTCATGACGGCTTGTTTCTCGAGTGATTCGGAATTAACAATGTCTAAATAACCGTAAATGAATTCAAAAGTTGTGAGATCTTTGAAATTTTTCCTGGCAAGACCGAATGAACATGTCAATGAGGCCATTCTTGCGGATAAGTGAAACGTGTGTCGTGGTCAAGTTGGCCTTGAGACTTGCCGGCTTGTGTCCGCAACGCACCGTGTCGAGCGAAGGAATCGCCGCCGCTTTAACACCGTTAGGAGACGATAGCGATCGAGCCTTTGCTTGAGCTTCCTTTTCTTGGATTTCCAGGCGTGGTTTCTCTATTTGAAGTTTCATTAGCTCCAAATCCTGGGAATTTCCCGGCATGGAGACCGGCGAGACACGTGGTGGAGGGGGGTCGTCTTGAAACGACGTTCTTACACTTGGAGCGGTGTGAGGCGGCCTTCTAAGTGAAGGGAGGTCGTAAACAAAACCCGTCGGTAAGGTAGGTGCCTTGACGTTGCGTTAACCAGCGGAAGAAGCCATGCAGAAAAGGCAAGAACAGGAGACGAAATGAGCAAACGACTCTAACGAACAAACGAGCGAAACAAAACGATCGTTTTACACTGATGCGTCAGTCAATGACATGCTGGCCAGCAACGCGTGGAGTCCTGGGGTTAATTAAGTTATTCCCCAGGAATATTAACCATACTATAAACACTGATTCTTGACTATTTGTGATCACTCCAGCAGGCAATTAAGAGTTAGACACTAGAAAGAGAAAATGACCAACTGTGAGAAAAATGTTGCTAGCCTGGTTTGCCCATTGATCTTGTGAAAATTTCCCATACGGACCTGTTCGTTAAAAAAAAATCATGCCTTGTTAAATAAACAAATTGATTTCCTGCTGAAAAACCTTCATGGCCCCTGGACAAACTTTTCAAACTAATTAGATAAACATGAATCATGTAATAAGGTCAACAAAAACATTCTGAAATAATGTGTGAGTGAACAGGGTCATGGGGAGGTGGTCCTGACACTGTGACGTGAAGAAAAAACTTACTGAAGAGGACTCCACTCATGATTGTCTTCATGTTCATTGTGAATTTGTAATGTGCATGCAATTAGTTCTATCTGTCCTTTGGTCCACCTTGAAATTAGAAATGACAATGGACAAGGTACATAAGTAAAAGAATCTTTCAGTTGAGATTGTGAATCAACAATTCTATTATTACATGTAATTTGTCAGTTTGGCAGTGTGGTGGGAGGGACTAATTAAAGAAATGTTTCGGTAGGAACTGCCTACAACTTCACTTCATCTTAGGAAACTTGTTGTGGTTGTCTTAGCCTTTCGTTTAACATTTCGTTATAGCCCTGTTGAAGGTCAGCAACAAAATAAATGAGTTATAAATGGACTCTGCATCATCCATCCTGGCATAAAAATAACCAAGTTTGAAGCGGGCATTTCTCGTTATTTTTTTCCATCCTGTGATAAGGTAAATCTTTGTCATCTAGGAAGTGACCAACATGTATACAGTAAAATAGAATCATTTGCACTTTCTATTTTTTTCTCATCCACAGTGTTTCTTTTCTTTTGATTTGCATAAAATAGCTATGCCAAAAGGACGGTGCCGCTACTATTCCAGTTGCAGAAGAAGCAAGTATCTTCAATGAACAAACTGATGGCTCTATTATTTTGACTTACAAGGGAGTCAAATTTGTTGATGGCTACACCAGGTACAGTGAACGTCCATAATAATCATACTTGTTAACATGAATTTGGCTTACAGTATACAGCACTGCAATAGAAAATGCTGAGCTTTACATAATAAACAGTAATGCCTGATTTACGGTATAACTAGATACAATTAGAGTGGTTTCCAATTATGTGTGTAGTAGTAAATTTTATCCAAAACCAGAGTGATACCACATTAAAAGCACAGACAGTCCAGGGGACCAGTCAAGACTCAAACTAAGTATCGGTACATGTATGTGTAGCTGGTGTGAAGTGTGGGAAAATTTGTGAGTGACTCGCAGTTGGTTTTGGCTTTACTTCAGATTACCAAGACAGTGGTGCTTGTTTTAGAAACCAATCACAAAGCCCAGTTTAGCCTGAATTTCAGCCGCCTCCTCCGCTTGTTAGGTCACTCGGGGAGAGAGACGTCTGAAAGCACTGGACGATAATACTTTCCGGTGACGTCAGGAGTGAAATGTGGTAATTTATGAAATTTCACACGCAATCTTCAGCGCAAAAACGTCTACACAAAACCGTTAAGTTTCGGTGGACGTCAATCATCTCCGCCTCCTTACCGACCATATGCAAAATTTACAAAATATGTCTTAAACTTTTCAGCGGTCCACTAGCAAAAATTAACATTTTACTTTCAGTATGCTCGGTTAGCTCACTAAATGCACTGGAATTAAATATTCCTTGAAATTTGGATCGGGTTTCTCAACGACCATTCGCATGCATGAATGACCCCGAGAGCAATCAATTCTACACGCGAACTAAATTATTTCTGTATGTATTTGTCGTGAGGCTACGGACTGAACAAAACATGTAATAAACCTTATAATTTTGTGGTAATAGGTTATAAGTTTTATAGGTTTAAGTGTATGTTCAGTCCGTAGCCCCAAGAAAATACGTGCAGAATAATTCGTTCGCTCGCGTGCAGATTTGCTTTATTTCGGGGTCATTCATGCCTGCGAATGGTCGTTGAAAAACCCGACAAACGTCTTCATTTATGGATTTCAAGGAGTGTTTAATGCCAATGTATTTAGTGTGCTAGCCTTACATATCGAAAGTAAAATGATAATTTTTACGAGTGAGCTGCTGCAAGGTTTCTATGCTTTCGTTTGGAAATGGCTGTGCTGCTTTGAAAGTTCAATCGCCACGAGTGGAGCATATATTAAGGACTTTCCATATCCCGTAGGCAAGTTTATGAATACATCGCTTCCGCTAACAAATTTTGCAACTGCCTTTTCCTGTTGTGGATTGAGGTTTTGAAACCCAAATGTCGAACATACACCAGAAACGGCTTTAAGTCTTGTGGCTTTACCTCGCGATTTTCTTCTGCCATCTTCAGTGAACGCTCGAAGTTTGACAATAAAATTATTCAAATTATTCGCGTTGGGCGAATAACTTAACACGGCAACCAATCAGAACTACTACCAGGTTTTCGGGTAGTGATGTCACCGGACAGCATTATCGCCCAGTGCTTTCAGACGTCTCTCTTCCCGAGTGACCTAACAAGCGGAGGGGGCTGAAATTCAGGCTAAGCCCAGTTATGCAAAACCAGTGCAGGTGTGAATTATTTTGGCACTGAGAAGCAAAAACTGCTCCAATGACATCCTATTCAATTCTCGGGATGCGAGAAGCCACATGGCTCCTTGACCTTGCCTAAGAGATACAACCAGTTAATTATGCTGCTACACCACTGATGAGATGAGATGCTGAGTCACTGCAGGCCCTCTCCACCTTAGCAGTTTGTCAAACTGTCCTCAGGTTTGTCCACCACCCCCCCCCCCCCCCCCCTTCTTCCTCACTATTTATCAGGCTGTGCTGCTGCCCTGTAAGGTTGTCTGCTGCTCTGCCTGGCTGCTTGACTCTGGATCAAGCAGTCCAGATTACAGCCTTGGCTGAGGACATTGTGTTGTGTTCTTGAGCAAGACACTTCACGCTCGCACTGTCTCTCTTCACACAGTTGTATAAATAAGGTCTGGAAATTTAATCAATCGGGTATCCCCTGCAATGGGCTAGCATCCCATCCAGGGGAGTAGAAATATTTTTAGTCGCTTCATGCTACATAAACTAGGATAAACTCCGGCCTTATGATCCACTTGGCTTGTGTGCAGACTTAACTTACATGTACTTACCTGAAATTTTGCTTGCATCCAATTGTAAGGCCAGTACTCCTGAGTGGAGCAACAGGCGTTATGAGAGTAAAGAGCTTAATGCAAAAGAACAAGACAAACGTTTCCCTGGCCAACTGGAAATTAAATCCAGACGAATAATCCAACTTGCTACCCAAAATGCTGCTGCATCTTCCACACCTAGTCTGTAACAAAAAGGGGCCTGCATGGCCTTAAAATATGTTGTTAGAGGAAATTTCTTTAACCTCCTCATGGAAGGTTTTGGTGGCAGTGCCGGTAATGTCAGTGGCGGTGGGAGTTACAGATAAACAGACAATGGCATTACAATTTTTATAGATGGCCCCTCTCACATCCCCTCCATCATTGTCACCAGGTGCAGGTCAGGGTGGACGAAAATACAAGAAATTAGTTAAAATGCCCACCCTAAACTGGTAATATAGTAATGCTATTCTTATTATGGGGGGGATTGTACTGAAGCTGAATGCAGGAAAGGTCTAGCTATAGGCCTTTTGCAACAGTTGGTCACGTGACCGATAATTTCTAAACTTTTAGCTACAGCAAAATGAATTTCAGAGCTGGAAAGAGCATGTTTTAAATAACCAGGACACCAATTTTCAGACCAATGCCGTATAAGGTTGAGATTTAATGACGATTTGAATATTGCAAAAATTAGAAGGTTTTGTATGGAAGCGAGGAAGCTTTGCCCTCCAGAAACCTTTTCTGTTATTAATCACTACCAAAAGAAGCTGCGGGCATATAACCATTGGAGATAGAAAGAGGGGTAAAATATTTGGAAAAATGGAAATTTCTAGGCCCTTACACCGAAAGGCAAAGATTTTATGGCAGCTTGAAAACTTGCAAAATTACAAGGATTTGTATGGAAAACCACTGGAGCGTGACTGGAGGGCAAAGCGACTTCTTCTCATACAAATCCTTCTAATTTTTAACGTCCATAAAAATTTCCCCTTAAAAGATATAAACCTGAAAATTTGCATGTAAGCTTATTTGGAACTGTTCTTTCCATTTCTGATAACATTATGCATTACCAATGATTAATCAGTGTGTTCTTGAAAAGCACGTCACGTGACCAACTGTTGCAAAAGGCCTATTGCAATCTTATATGGCTTTTGTTGTTTTATAGAATAGGAGTAATTAAGTTGATTTGCGACAAGGACCAATATCCTGGGAAGTTTGATCCATTTGTTGAGGTGGAAGATCCTGAAAAAAAAATGGGGACATATGTAAGTGGTGTTTAAGCAATGCATGTAGGTTCATATTCTTTGTTTCTTATATTGGTCTCTTCTGCCATGAGATAATACTATAAATGTCTAACAATAGACCTGAATTTTTTATTAATAGACCTGAATGTTGCATAGTGTTATGTACTAGTGTAAATTTCTGGGGGCAGTGACCAAAATGTAAGTGGAAGTGGTGTATGGAAGCATGTTTGTAAATTTTATTAGGGAGCGAGCAAGGAATTCATCAGCCTACAAACACTGCTTTTTGCATAATTTATGACACTATTGCAAACTCTCATCATCATCATTATCATCATCATCATAATTACTTATGACCCCCAGTGGGGCATAGGTCCACATGGTAAAACTTTCTTGGTGGGAAAGAAACAAGATATTTTTGAGGTTCACGGAGGAGTTATTGTAATCAAGATATAACCCTCATATAGCATTCTAAGCTGAAACACAAGACGTTTGGTAAATGTCCGGGCAGTTTAATCTTCATAGCTTACCCGCGTTCTGTTTCCATCATTTTGCAGAGTTCAACGTTTCATTCTCAATGTGTGTGCGATGAGGGTTGCTCTGCTGGTTCTGCTGGAGGCCTTAGCACAGGCAGTATCCTATACTGATAATGTACGTATTAAACGTGGGACCGGACATGTAGGTATGGAGATACTCAGGAGTTTAGAGAGCACATTGTTGAGGAGAGTAGCTTCTTGAGTGCTGGTCTCAAGCTTACCAATATGTTTCTTTCGTGCTCTATAAACGCTATGCGTTTATCCATAACTCCATAGGTGCACGTAAAACATAGAGCAGTTCTGGTATAACAAAACGAAAATGACCGGGAAAGCTAATTGGCATCGAGAATTGAGTCCGTTTCCATTGTTTTTCTATTTGGACTTTTGGGGTGAAATGTCCACACCGATAGTAAAGTTTGGGATGAGATAGACGTTCATTGTGGTTTGCTATTTTCGAAATTAGGAAGGTTTGCTTCAAGCTCGTCAAGAAATTATCATTAGTAAATTTATTAACGTCATTGATGTTTTGGATCGTACTTGTAAGAGACGTTTTGTCATTCTTTCGGTCAGAGCCACATCCGATGAAAATAGGCTTATTTGCGTTCCACAGCAATGTTGAAATGTTGCCTCCCGTTCGTGTCTTGTCTTGTTTGTTTTTGTTTTTGTTTTTGTTGTTAAGTTATCTTGCTTTTTTGTTTTGTTTTTTTTGTTTTTATTTTCATTGTTTTTTTCCTTCAGGTTCTTTGTACTACTTCTTGTTTATCTTATTGCCGGTTTATTGTATAAAAAGAAAATACAAAGTACCATACATACATCACCTTTATTTCACCTCGGATTTAAAAGAGTAGCTAAGGATAGCTAATTTCTCCGAGAAAAAGAAAAAGAAATAAATAAGTAAACAAACAAAACCAATAAAATCGTATATTATATATAATAAGCTACTATTTACATAAGGGACAATATCTCTACACCATAAGGGTGTAGAGAACCTGCCCGAAGTGATTCCAAATTATTCTTTCTGGGCGGATTTTCCATTCTTCATCAAGTCAAACGAGGCGCTGATTCTCATATTTCCTTCTCTATCTTCTTGAATAGAAAAACATAAGACAGGAGATAATGCATTGTTTTAGAATTGGCAACTCTCAGGTGTAAAAACAATTCTAGCTACCTCCCCCCCCAAAGTAGGATAATGGTACCTCTTAAAGGTTTCTTTCAAAATTTCCCGTGATCACCCTTGTCCTTTTATATGGAAGTCCCTCCCAATGCTACGAACACCACTCTTATGGACAGAAACTACATCCCTGGCAGAGCTACAAAATGTATGAAAACAACTCCCGCTATCAAGGAATTATGGACACATCAATATTCTGGTCCCAAACTAAAATTTTTATTGTTCTTTTGTTACCACGGACGCGTGCACGTATTGCTCTGCACTCGCGTGATGTTTATGCGCACTACTCAGTGGCGGATTTCGGGGAGGGGTCGGGGGGACCCCCTTCCCCCTCTTATTTTGGGTAAAAAAGGAGAAATGACAGAGGGGAGAAAAGCCAGCAGGGCAAGTAAATCAAAATCGGGCTCCTCCCCTTATAGGCTCAAGGTCTGGATCCGCCACTGCTACTGTTACTTATATTATATGTTTATCTGTCCATTGAAAGTAAATTTGCATTGTAAATTTGAAAAGACTATGACAGTACTGAACACTTGAAAACCAAAAATTGAGTGATTTTCATCACATCTTGCTATTGCGGATTCTCGCTATCTCGGACACCAAATAACGGTCCCGAGATTATTACTATGACAAGAGTTGACTTTATATCACGCCACGCTGTTTATAGTCAAACTAACTGAAGCAATTTAGTTTACAAACATAGTTATATATTGAACATACCACTCACCTGGTGATAAAAAAATGTGTATTAATCAGTTAGGAGAGTGAGCAAAACTGAAAGAGTGATTTCTCATCTCCTTTCGCTTTCACAGGATGGCTGTGTCTTTACATTTCAAGGGATAGCTGCTTGTTGCAAACGTTCTTGCATGAAAATGAAGTCAGATTCGTATGCCTCGATATAGTTTCTTGTAATTGTTCTTTTTATGAAAGGAATACTGAAGCCCAGAGTAAAACAAAACAAACTAACTAACAAACATTACTAAAGCAAAAAAAAACTCCCGTAGAATAATTGGACTGAATTTTTCGTGAGGAAAAAAAATTGTCATTTTTATATAATTAGTCACAAATCACCCTGAACCACACATTTAGTGGATTTTGAATTTATATAAGTAGACTCTAATTAATGGGCGACAAAAGTAGTTGAGACACTTAGAAAATGACACTTTTCGATACTAACTTCCTGCGTTAATTCCGTGATATTTCCAACCTTTCAATTCAATGTTGTGAAGGTGGAGTGTGGTCTGTGCAGTCTAAGAAATATACAAATCAACATTATTTTAGGGGGGAGGAGGGACGGTAATGCTTTTGTCGCTCATTGTAGTCTGCAATGGATGCTCATGCATAGAATGATACCATATGCATTTGAAGAGACTCTCTTCAAGTTTGTGAAATAACGACAATACCAAAATGGTATATTGGAAGGAACAGTTAAAGGAGCTGCGTCACGGGTTAAACGGTTTGCAAAAATTTAGCCTAAATTTTTCAGTTCCGTTGCTTGTAATCCGTGTCAATCTTCTCCATCCTTAACCATCCTTGTTCCCTTATGGTTTATTTATATCTCTTTAGTGTTTTCTTATCTTTTTAAAGTATTATTTTCAGGTTTCCTTTAATTTAAAGGTAATTTTATCGATGGTCAAAATAACTAAGAATACCGTGACGAGGCCCCTTTAAAATCCGCGTAAAATGATGGATCACAGGCTTTAACTCCCGTCTTGGCTTCCAATATTTTTTTTCTAGCTACAAACTGTGTATCTAATTCATAGTTTTTCATTTCAAATTTTGTATCTCGAAGAACGCTAGGTCATTTAGATAAGATATTTTTTTAACGTTTACTGACTTTACGTGATGTAAACAACTGTAAACGTCATTAAATCTTTGTAAGCATTTTAGGATAATGAAGTTCAAATAAATGTTACGTCGAACGAGGAACTTTAGAACTTGTTACTCGTATCTGGTGTCGTCAAACTCACATGGAGATCTAGTGAAATGATTTGGTTCATGTTATCGTCTGGCTAAGCTTGAGTCAGCACAATATATACCTACCACGAAATCAAGTAAATTGTACTCGATCAAACTCAGTTTAACGGTGGAGGTGCGGTGGCTTCATGCTTAGTGCGCTCGTCTCCCAGAGCGAGCGGTCTGGGGTCCAGCCCTGGCAGGGGACTCTGTAGTGTGTTCTTGGGCAAGACACTTAACTCTCGCAGTGCCTCTCCTACCAGGTGTATAAATGGGTACCGGTGAATTTAATGCTGGGGGGTAACCCTGCGATGGACTAGCATCCCATTCAGGGGGAGTATAAATACTCCTAGTCACTGCATGCTATAGAAACTGCAATAAGCTCCGCCCGGATAGGCCACTTGCTCGGACTTACTTTTTCCTAACCAGCCCGGTTTAACGACGTTGCTCAAGTACAATCGAAACGGTCTTTATCTCCAGCGTTTCAGACAGACTTCATTGTGATACTCGTAGAAATAACCTTGACTGCCCGTTTATGATGTAGACAATTGCCTCCACTTGGCGCGAAAACATGCTCGGATATTTTTCCGGGGAGATTATCTGTTCTGAGAAGTGAACAGTTTTCCAAGAGCCTCGCTTGAGGAAAACTGTTAGCTTTGAGAAATATAGATACTGTCCAAGGACAGATATACGGGCATGTTTTCGCGCCAAACGAAGGCTCGGTTGCGTTTATTAGCCTTCAAATATCTTTTGAAACACTAGCGGTATTGATAACTGAGGCTGGTTTTAGCTGGGGCATACTCAGTCACCTGACTCACTTAGACCAAGTCGAGCGCGAGCGAAAATATTTCATGGGTCCGTACAATCCCACCTTTAAAGCCCTAGGCTTATATAACTTCAAGGGGGGGGGGGAGCTTATATCCCGCGGAAGACATATAAGCAAAATAAAAAAGCGTTTCGAAATAACATCATACAATGTATCTGAGAAACAAATTCAAGCTACCATGCTATTACATTGTATTAGATTTAAACACATTTATACAACGCAAAAGGAACGCACTTAAGGACGTTCACGCTAATTGTTTCTGCGCATTCTTACTGCGCACGCAAATTCACATGCCACGTCATGCGTGAGCGCGCGCGCTAAGTCATAAAATAAACAAATGATAGGGCAGATGGCCATTGCTGAGCTTTGCTAGGATTTAACGATCTTGGACGTACGGTGACCCCAATTTTTCTTTCGATGGATCATTTTCTCTACTGATTTCCTACGTTTAGGGAAAAAATGAAGAAAATCCATTGACTACTGAGAAGTTTGAATTTTTGGCAAAATGCACCATCGAATTGCGTTCTTATTAGCTCTTTGTGCATCTGCGCGGCGGTTTCAAATGCCTCTTAAAGGGTTAAATTTTGTGAAAACGATAGTAGCATTTGAAATTATTTACGCAACAGACCCACTCAAAATATGATTAAGATCGTTTGCCTCCGTTGACTCGCCTTCGATATTTTTAACTATAA
>JAHPZR010048705.1:0-12500 GCA_019787425.1 Platygyra sinensis | reverse complement strand
AGTCCCCCTACCAACCTGGGGCTCTCATTTGGGGGGGGGGGGGGGGGGGGGGGCGGGGGGGTCAACTGTCTGGTAGTGTTTCCAACCCATTTTAATCATAACAATTCCCTTTTAATATCACTCCAAATTTCACTCCTATTTAGGTGTACCCCGCCTTAAGGACGTTCGCGCGAAAATTTTCCTCTCCATAGACTTTTTTCAAATTTTTACTGCAGGCAGATGATTGATGAGTTACTTGTGCCAGAAATGCAAAAAAATTGGGGGTCACTGTCTTCGTTTCAGAGATAAAGCGTGTGGTAAACTATACTGATTTCGAAAAATTATCCCATATAATTGAGCACGGTCTGCAGGGGTTTATAGTTAAAAATATCGAAGGCGAGTCAACGGAGGCAAACGATCTTAATCATATTTTGAGTGGGTCTGTTGCGTAAATAATTTCAAATGCTACTATCGTTTTCACAAAATTTAACCCTTTAAGAGGCATTTGAAACCGCCGCGCAGATGCACAAAGAGCTAATAAGAACGCAATTCGATGGTGCATTTTGCCAAAAATTCAAACTTCTCAGTAGTCAATGGATTTTCTTCATTTTTTCCCTAAACGTAGGAAATCAGTAGAGAAAATGATCCATCGAAAGAAAAATTGGGGTCACCGTACGTCCAAGATCGTTAAATCCTAGCAAAGCTCAGCAATGGCCATCTGCCCTATCATTTGTTTATTTTATGACTTAGCGCGCGCGCTCACGCATGACGTGGCATGTGAATTTGCGTGCGCAGTAAGAATGCGCAGAAACAATTAGCGTGAACGTCCTTAAGTGCGTTCCTTTTGCGTTGTATAAATGTGTTTAAATCTAATACAATGTAATAGCATGGTAGCTTGAATTTGTTTCTCAGATACATTGTATGATGTTATTTCGAAACGCTTTTTTATTTTGCTTATATGTCTTCCGCGGGATATAAGCTCCCCCCCCCCCTTGAAGTTATATAAGCCTAGGGCTTTAAAGGTGGGATTGTACGGACCCATGAAATATTTTCGCTCGCGCTCGACTTGGTCTAAGTGAGTCAGGTGACTGAGTATGCCCCAGCTAAAACCAGCCTCAGTTATCAATACCGCTAGTGTTTCAAAAGATATTTGAAGGCTAATAAACGCAACCGAGCCTTCGTTTGGCGCGAAAACATGCCCGTATATCTGTCCTTGGACAGTATCTATATTTCTCAAAGCTAACAGTTTTCCTCAAGCGAGGCTCTTGGAAAACTGTTCACTTCTCAGAACAGATAATCTCCCCGGAAAAATATCCGAGCATGTTTTCGCGCCAAGTGGAGGCAATTGTCTACATCATAAACGGGCAGTCAAGGTTATTTCTACGAGTATCACAATGAAGTCTGTCTGAAACGCTGGAGATAAAGACCGTTTCGATTGTACTTGAGCAACGTCGTTAAACCGGGCTGGTTAGGAAAAAGTAAGTCCGAGCAAGTGGCCTATCCGGGCGGAGCTTATTGCAGTTTCTATAGCATGCAGTGACTAGGAGTATTTATACTCCCCCTGAATGGGATGCTAGTCCATCGCAGGGTTACCCCCCAGCATTAAATTCACCGGTACCCATTTATACACCTGGTAGGAGAGGCACTGCGAGAGTTAAGTGTCTTGCCCAAGAACACACTACAGAGTCCCCTGCCAGGGCTGGACCCCAGACCGCTCGCTCTGGGAGACGAGCGCACTAAGCATGAAGCCACCGCACCTCCACCGTTAAACTGAGTTTGATCGAGTACAATTTACTTGATTTCGTGGTAGGTATATATTGTGCTGACTCAAGCTTAGCCAGACGATAACATGAACCAAATCATTTCACTAGATCTCCATGTGAGTTTGACGACACCAGATACGAGTAACAAGTTCTAAAGTTCCTCGTTCGACGTAACATTTATTTGAACTTCATTATCCTAAAATGCTTACAAAGATTTAATGACGTTTACAGTTGTTTACATCACGTAAAGTCAGTAAACGTTAAAAAAATATCTTATCTAAATGACCTAGCGTTCTTCGAGATACAAAATTTGAAATGAAAAACTATGAATTAGATACACAGTTTGTAGCTAGAAAAAAAATATTGGAAGCCAAGACGGGAGTTAAAGCCTGTGATCCATCATTTTACGCGGATTTTAAAGGGGCCTCGTCACGGTATTCTTAGTTATTTTGACCATCGATAAAATTACCTTTAAATTAAAGGAAACCTGAAAATAATACTTTAAAAAGATAAGAAAACACTAAAGAGATATAAATAAACCATAAGGGAACAAGGATGGTTAAGGATGGAGAAGATTGACACGGATTACAAGCAACGGAACTGAAAAATTTAGGCTAAATTTTTGCAAACCGTTTAACCCGTGACGCAGCTCCTTTAACTGTTCCTTCCAATATACCATTTTGGTATTGTCGTTATTTCACAAACTTGAAGAGAGTCTCTTCAAATGCATATGGTATCATTCTATGCATGAGCATCCATTGCAGACTACAATGAGCGACAAAAGCATTACCGTCCCTCCTCCCCCCTAAAATAATGTTGATTTGTATATTTCTTAGACTGCACAGACCACACTCCACCTTCACAACATTGAATTGAAAGGTTGGAAATATCACGGAATTAACGCAGGAAGTTAGTATCGAAAAGTGTCATTTTCTAAGTGTCTCAACTACTTTTGTCGCCCATTAATTAGAGTCTACTTATATAAATTCAAAATCCACTAAATGTGTGGTTCAGGGTGATTTGTGACTAATTATATAAAAATGACAATTTTTTTTCCTCACGAAAAATTCAGTCCAATTATTCTACGGGAGTTTTTTTTTGCTTTAGTAATGTTTGTTAGTTAGTTTGTTTTGTTTTACTCTGGGCTTCAGTATTCCTTTCATAAAAAGAACAATTACAAGAAACTATATCGAGGCATACGAATCTGACTTCATTTTCATGCAAGAACGTTTGCAACAAGCAGCTATCCCTTGAAATGTAAAGACACAGCCATCCTGTGAAAGCGAAAGGAGATGAGAAATCACTCTTTCAGTTTTGCTCACTCTCCTAACTGATTAATACACATTTTTTTATCACCAGGTGAGTGGTATGTTCAATATATAACTATGTTTGTAAACTAAATTGCTTCAGTTAGTTTGACTATAAACAGCGTGGCGTGATATAAAGTCAACTCTTGTCATAGTAATAATCTCGGGACCGTTATTTGGTGTCCGAGATAGCGAGAATCCGCAATAGCAAGATGTGATGAAAATCACTCAATTTTTGGTTTTCAAGTGTTCAGTACTGTCATAGTCTTTTCAAATTTACAATGCAAATTTACTTTCAATGGACAGATAAACATATAATATAAGTAACAGTAGCAGTGGCGGATCCAGACCTTGAGCCTATAAGGGGAGGAGCCCGATTTTGATTTACTTGCCCTGCTGGCTTTTCTCCCCTCTGTCATTTCTCCTTTTTTACCCAAAATAAGAGGGGGAAGGGGGTCCCCCCGACCCCTCCCCGAAATCCGCCACTGAGTAGTGCGCATAAACATCACGCGAGTGCAGAGCAATACGTGCACGCGTCCGTGGTAACAAAAGAACAATAAAAATTTTAGTTTGGGACCAGAATATTGATGTGTCCATAATTCCTTGATAGCGGGAGTTGTTTTCATACATTTTGTAGCTCTGCCAGGGATGTAGTTTCTGTCCATAAGAGTGGTGTTCGTAGCATTGGGAGGGACTTCCATATAAAAGGACAAGGGTGATCACGGGAAATTTTGAAAGAAACCTTTAAGAGGTACCATTATCCTACTTTGGGGGGGGAGGTAGCTAGAATTGTTTTTACACCTGAGAGTTGCCAATTCTAAAACAATGCATTATCTCCTGTCTTATGTTTTTCTATTCAAGAAGATAGAGAAGGAAATATGAGAATCAGCGCCTCGTTTGACTTGATGAAGAATGGAAAATCCGCCCAGAAAGAATAATTTGGAATCACTTCGGGCAGGTTCTCTACACCCTTATGGTGTAGAGATATTGTCCCTTATGTAAATAGTAGCTTATTATATATAATATACGATTTTATTGGTTTTGTTTGTTTACTTATTTATTTCTTTTTCTTTTTCTCGGAGAAATTAGCTATCCTTAGCTACTCTTTTAAATCCGAGGTGAAATAAAGGTGATGTATGTATGGTACTTTGTATTTTCTTTTTATACAATAAACCGGCAATAAGATAAACAAGAAGTAGTACAAAGAACCTGAAGGAAAAAAACAATGAAAATAAAAACAAAAAAAACAAAACAAAAAAGCAAGATAACTTAACAACAAAAACAAAAACAAAAACAAACAAGACAAGACACGAACGGGAGGCAACATTTCAACATTGCTGTGGAACGCAAATAAGCCTATTTTCATCGGATGTGGCTCTGACCGAAAGAATGACAAAACGTCTCTTACAAGTACGATCCAAAACATCAATGACGTTAATAAATTTACTAATGATAATTTCTTGACGAGCTTGAAGCAAACCTTCCTAATTTCGAAAATAGCAAACCACAATGAACGTCTATCTCATCCCAAACTTTACTATCGGTGTGGACATTTCACCCCAAAAGTCCAAATAGAAAAACAATGGAAACGGACTCAATTCTCGATGCCAATTAGCTTTCCCGGTCATTTTCGTTTTGTTATACCAGAACTGCTCTATGTTTTACGTGCACCTATGGAGTTATGGATAAACGCATAGCGTTTATAGAGCACGAAAGAAACATATTGGTAAGCTTGAGACCAGCACTCAAGAAGCTACTCTCCTCAACAATGTGCTCTCTAAACTCCTGAGTATCTCCATACCTACATGTCCGGTCCCACGTTTAATACGTACATTATCAGTATAGGATACTGCCTGTGCTAAGGCCTCCAGCAGAACCAGCAGAGCAACCCTCATCGCACACACATTGAGAATGAAACGTTGAACTCTGCAAAATGATGGAAACAGAACGCGGGTAAGCTATGAAGATTAAACTGCCCGGACATTTACCAAACGTCTTGTGTTTCAGCTTAGAATGCTATATGAGGGTTATATCTTGATTACAATAACTCCTCCGTGAACCTCAAAAATATCTTGTTTCTTTCCCACCAAGAAAGTTTTACCATGTGGACCTATGCCCCACTGGGGGTCATAAGTAATTATGATGATGATGATAATGATGATGATGAGAGTTTGCAATAGTGTCATAAATTATGCAAAAAGCAGTGTTTGTAGGCTGATGAATTCCTTGCTCGCTCCCTAATAAAATTTACAAACATGCTTCCATACACCACTTCCACTTACATTTTGGTCACTGCCCCCAGAAATTTACACTAGTACATAACACTATGCAACATTCAGGTCTATTAATAAAAAATTCAGGTCTATTGTTAGACATTTATAGTATTATCTCATGGCAGAAGAGACCAATATAAGAAACAAAGAATATGAACCTACATGCATTGCTTAAACACCACTTACATATGTCCCCATTTTTTTTTCAGGATCTTCCACCTCAACAAATGGATCAAACTTCCCAGGATATTGGTCCTTGTCGCAAATCAACTTAATTACTCCTATTCTATAAAACAACAAAAGCCATATAAGATTGCAATAGGCCTTTTGCAACAGTTGGTCACGTGACGTGCTTTTCAAGAACACACTGATTAATCATTGGTAATGCATAATGTTATCAGAAATGGAAAGAACAGTTCCAAATAAGCTTACATGCAAATTTTCAGGTTTATATCTTTTAAGGGGAAATTTTTATGGACGTTAAAAATTAGAAGGATTTGTATGAGAAGAAGTCGCTTTGCCCTCCAGTCACGCTCCAGTGGTTTTCCATACAAATCCTTGTAATTTTGCAAGTTTTCAAGCTGCCATAAAATCTTTGCCTTTCGGTGTAAGGGCCTAGAAATTTCCATTTTTCCAAATATTTTACCCCTCTTTCTATCTCCAATGGTTATATGCCCGCAGCTTCTTTTGGTAGTGATTAATAACAGAAAAGGTTTCTGGAGGGCAAAGCTTCCTCGCTTCCATACAAAACCTTCTAATTTTTGCAATATTCAAATCGTCATTAAATCTCAACCTTATACGGCATTGGTCTGAAAATTGGTGTCCTGGTTATTTAAAACATGCTCTTTCCAGCTCTGAAATTCATTTTGCTGTAGCTAAAAGTTTAGAAATTATCGGTCACGTGACCAACTGTTGCAAAAGGCCTATAGCTAGACCTTTCCTGCATTCAGCTTCAGTACAATCCCCCCCATAATAAGAATAGCATTACTATATTACCAGTTTAGGGTGGGCATTTTAACTAATTTCTTGTATTTTCGTCCACCCTGACCTGCACCTGGTGACAATGATGGAGGGGATGTGAGAGGGGCCATCTATAAAAATTGTAATGCCATTGTCTGTTTATCTGTAACTCCCACCGCCACTGACATTACCGGCACTGCCACCAAAACCTTCCATGAGGAGGTTAAAGAAATTTCCTCTAACAACATATTTTAAGGCCATGCAGGCCCCTTTTTGTTACAGACTAGGTGTGGAAGATGCAGCAGCATTTTGGGTAGCAAGTTGGATTATTCGTCTGGATTTAATTTCCAGTTGGCCAGGGAAACGTTTGTCTTGTTCTTTTGCATTAAGCTCTTTACTCTCATAACGCCTGTTGCTCCACTCAGGAGTACTGGCCTTACAATTGGATGCAAGCAAAATTTCAGGTAAGTACATGTAAGTTAAGTCTGCACACAAGCCAAGTGGATCATAAGGCCGGAGTTTATCCTAGTTTATGTAGCATGAAGCGACTAAAAATATTTCTACTCCCCTGGATGGGATGCTAGCCCATTGCAGGGGATACCCGATTGATTAAATTTCCAGACCTTATTTATACAACTGTGTGAAGAGAGACAGTGCGAGCGTGAAGTGTCTTGCTCAAGAACACAACACAATGTCCTCAGCCAAGGCTGTAATCTGGACTGCTTGATCCAGAGTCAAGCAGCCAGGCAGAGCAGCAGACAACCTTACAGGGCAGCAGCACAGCCTGATAAATAGTGAGGAAGAAGGGGGGGGGGGGGGGGGGTGGTGGACAAACCTGAGGACAGTTTGACAAACTGCTAAGGTGGAGAGGGCCTGCAGTGACTCAGCATCTCATCTCATCAGTGGTGTAGCAGCATAATTAACTGGTTGTATCTCTTAGGCAAGGTCAAGGAGCCATGTGGCTTCTCGCATCCCGAGAATTGAATAGGATGTCATTGGAGCAGTTTTTGCTTCTCAGTGCCAAAATAATTCACACCTGCACTGGTTTTGCATAACTGGGCTTAGCCTGAATTTCAGCCCCCTCCGCTTGTTAGGTCACTCGGGAAGAGAGACGTCTGAAAGCACTGGGCGATAATGCTGTCCGGTGACATCACTACCCGAAAACCTGGTAGTAGTTCTGATTGGTTGCCGTGTTAAGTTATTCGCCCAACGCGAATAATTTGAATAATTTTATTGTCAAACTTCGAGCGTTCACTGAAGATGGCAGAAGAAAATCGCGAGGTAAAGCCACAAGACTTAAAGCCGTTTCTGGTGTATGTTCGACATTTGGGTTTCAAAACCTCAATCCACAACAGGAAAAGGCAGTTGCAAAATTTGTTAGCGGAAGCGATGTATTCATAAACTTGCCTACGGGATATGGAAAGTCCTTAATATATGCTCCACTCGTGGCGATTGAACTTTCAAAGCAGCACAGCCATTTCCAAACGAAAGCATAGAAACCTTGCAGCAGCTCACTCGTAAAAATTATCATTTTACTTTCGATATGTAAGGCTAGCACACTAAATACATTGGCATTAAACACTCCTTGAAATCCATAAATGAAGACGTTTGTCGGGTTTTTCAACGACCATTCGCAGGCATGAATGACCCCGAAATAAAGCAAATCTGCACGCGAGCGAACGAATTATTCTGCACGTATTTTCTTGGGGCTACGGACTGAACATACACTTAAACCTATAAAACTTATAACCTATTACCACAAAATTATAAGGTTTATTACATGTTTTGTTCAGTCCGTAGCCTCACGACAAATACATACAGAAATAATTTAGTTCGCGTGTAGAATTGATTGCTCTCGGGGTCATTCATGCATGCGAATGGTCGTTGAGAAACCCGATCCAAATTTCAAGGAATATTTAATTCCAGTGCATTTAGTGAGCTAACCGAGCATACTGAAAGTAAAATGTTAATTTTTGCTAGTGGACCGCTGAAAAGTTTAAGACATATTTTGTAAATTTTGCATATGGTCGGTAAGGAGGCGGAGATGATTGACGTCCACCGAAACTTAACGGTTTTGTGTAGACGTTTTTGCGCTGAAGATTGCGTGTGAAATTTCATAAATTACCACATTTCACTCCTGACGTCACCGGAAAGTATTATCGTCCAGTGCTTTCAGACGTCTCTCTCCCCGAGTGACCTAACAAGCGGAGGAGGCGGCTGAAATTCAGGCTAAACTGGGCTTTGTGATTGGTTTCTAAAACAAGCACCACTGTCTTGGTAATCTGAAGTAAAGCCAAAACCAACTGCGAGTCACTCACAAATTTTCCCACACTTCACACCAGCTACACATACATGTACCGATACTTAGTTTGAGTCTTGACTGGTCCCCTGGACTGTCTGTGCTTTTAATGTGGTATCACTCTGGTTTTGGATAAAATTTACTACTACACACATAATTGGAAACCACTCTAATTGTATCTAGTTATACCGTAAATCAGGCATTACTGTTTATTATGTAAAGCTCAGCATTTTCTATTGCAGTGCTGTATACTGTAAGCCAAATTCATGTTAACAAGTATGATTATTATGGACGTTCACTGTACCTGGTGTAGCCATCAACAAATTTGACTCCCTTGTAAGTCAAAATAATAGAGCCATCAGTTTGTTCATTGAAGATACTTGCTTCTTCTGCAACTGGAATAGTAGCGGCACCGTCCTTTTGGCATAGCTATTTTATGCAAATCAAAAGAAAAGAAACACTGTGGATGAGAAAAAAATAGAAAGTGCAAATGATTCTATTTTACTGTATACATGTTGGTCACTTCCTAGATGACAAAGATTTACCTTATCACAGGATGGAAAAAAATAACGAGAAATGCCCGCTTCAAACTTGGTTATTTTTATGCCAGGATGGATGATGCAGAGTCCATTTATAACTCATTTATTTTGTTGCTGACCTTCAACAGGGCTATAACGAAATGTTAAACGAAAGGCTAAGACAACCACAACAAGTTTCCTAAGATGAAGTGAAGTTGTAGGCAGTTCCTACCGAAACATTTCTTTAATTAGTCCCTCCCACCACACTGCCAAACTGACAAATTACATGTAATAATAGAATTGTTGATTCACAATCTCAACTGAAAGATTCTTTTACTTATGTACCTTGTCCATTGTCATTTCTAATTTCAAGGTGGACCAAAGGACAGATAGAACTAATTGCATGCACATTACAAATTCACAATGAACATGAAGACAATCATGAGTGGAGTCCTCTTCAGTAAGTTTTTTCTTCACGTCACAGTGTCAGGACCACCTCCCCATGACCCTGTTCACTCACACATTATTTCAGAATGTTTTTGTTGACCTTATTACATGATTCATGTTTATCTAATTAGTTTGAAAAGTTTGTCCAGGGGCCATGAAGGTTTTTCAGCAGGAAATCAATTTGTTTATTTAACAAGGCATGATTTTTTTTTAACGAACAGGTCCGTATGGGAAATTTTCACAAGATCAATGGGCAAACCAGGCTAGCAACATTTTTCTCACAGTTGGTCATTTTCTCTTTCTAGTGTCTAACTCTTAATTGCCTGCTGGAGTGATCACAAATAGTCAAGAATCAGTGTTTATAGTATGGTTAATATTCCTGGGGAATAACTTAATTAACCCCAGGACTCCACGCGTTGCTGGCCAGCATGTCATTGACTGACGCATCAGTGTAAAACGATCGTTTTGTTTCGCTCGTTTGTTCGTTAGAGTCGTTTGCTCATTTCGTCTCCTGTTCTTGCCTTTTCTGCATGGCTTCTTCCGCTGGTTAACGCAACGTCAAGGCACCTACCTTACCGACGGGTTTTGTTTACGACCTCCCTTCACTTAGAAGGCCGCCTCACACCGCTCCAAGTGTAAGAACGTCGTTTCAAGACGACCCCCCTCCACCACGTGTCTCGCCGGTCTCCATGCCGGGAAATTCCCAGGATTTGGAGCTAATGAAACTTCAAATAGAGAAACCACGCCTGGAAATCCAAGAAAAGGAAGCTCAAGCAAAGGCTCGATCGCTATCGTCTCCTAACGGTGTTAAAGCGGCGGCGATTCCTTCGCTCGACACGGTGCGTTGCGGACACAAGCCGGCAAGTCTCAAGGCCAACTTGACCACGACACACGTTTCACTTATCCGCAAGAATGGCCTCATTGACATGTTCATTCGGTCTTGCCAGGAAAAATTTCAAAGATCTCACAACTTTTGAATTCATTTACGGTTATTTAGACATTGTTAATTCCGAATCACTCGAGAAACAAGCCGTCATGACGCGACATCTGCTGTTCTTTCCTTTCATGCCACCATATTAGATCGCATCGAGGCTGGCCTCACCAACTGGGGCGATGACTTCAGCAAAATAGAGCGATTCAACATCACAGAATCTCAGCGACTTCCCAGCACAACACCATAGTCCCAGGTCCCAACAACCGCTCACGCTTATATTGCCGCGAATTGTATCGCACTAACACTTGTCACAATACCAGTCACCAGATGGGAGTGAAACACATCTGCGCTTACTACAGACTCTCTGATCATACCTTTGCATCTTGTTCAACTCCACCACCGCCTTCTTCAAACCGTTGCCCACCACCTACGTCTGATTGACTAGTCATCTCTCCTAACTCTCCCGAACTAACTCCATTATCTCCGAACTCACCGCTAGCTTCGTCAAATTCGTCCGAAGTCTCGTCCGTTTCCGTTTTGCCGTCTGGTCAGCTTTCGCTCTGCAGTGCCTGATCGTATACCGCCATTGTTCACCATATCCTCTGCTCCAAGTCGTCATACCCCAGCGCCTTCGGCGCTCGTGTTCCCGTTCCTTCGAACTTGAATATTCCTTCGTGAAAATCCGCTCTTGACAAGTACTCCGATTCTGTAGTAACTGATTTTCGCGCATTTGGTTGGCCCAACTCAACTACCGCTCAAATTCTGTTCGCACACCTTCCAAGTCTAACCACTTCTCCGCAGTCCGTTTTCCCGATGCTATCAACTTGTTCATCGCAGCTGAAATTTCACCTGGGGCTACCCGTGGACCATTTCTCCACAACCTTTTCCAGCGCCACTCCAAACCTCACCGCTGCAAACTGTCCCAAAAGATGACTGTAAGCGTCGCGTCGTTTTGGATTTGAGCTTTCTCCCCGCTGCCTCCGTTAACGAGGGCATCCCCAAAGACTCTTTTCTACACGAACCTTTTCATCTTTCTGTTTCTCGCCCCGCCGACTTCGCCGATCTTATCTTCGTCAAGGGCCCAGGATGCTTCCGGCCTCTTTGGAAAGGATTTGAAGCGCGCATGTCGTCAAATTCTTGTTGATCCTAAGGATTACAATTTACTCGGTTACAACAGAAACGATCTCCTATACTTTGATTCGGTTCTTCCCTTCGGCCTCCGGTCAGCCACCCTCGATTGCCGACGTACTACCAACGCGATTGCGCACATTTTCTATTCCGCTTATCATCACCAGTGCGTGAATTACATCGATGACTTTGGTGGCATAGAGTCCTCTCACAACGACGCTAGCGCTCTTGGAGCCTTCCAGGATCTCGAAACCCTTTTTAACTGCTCGGGTCTAGAATCATCCCCTGAAAAAGATTGCCCTCCTTCAAGTAGGTTTTCCTCGGCCTCATTTACGACACTGCGAGTTCCTGAAGGACAGGTTATCACGCGCCTGCGACCTTATTCGCCATTGGCTTAGTTCCCCACGCACCGCCAAATCTGATTTACAGTCACTCATTGGCAAACTTTCCTGCATCTGGGCATGTATCAGCCCCCGGAGAATCTTCATGCGGCGAATGCTTTTTGAACTCCGTCGGCTAACCCACAAATCTTCCCGCCTCACGTCCAGTCCCGCGCTGCAAGGCGATCTGAGTTGGTGGAACAAGTTTCTAGCCGTTTACAATGGAGTCTCTCTTTTACGTTCCTTTCCTTGGATCGATACGACTGTTCGTTTCTGCACTGACACCTGCATTTCTGGCATTGGCGGTTGTTTCGACGGCCATTTCTTCAATTCCTCTTATCCACCTTCATCGACACAGCCTTGCTGTCCATCGTTTCGCTTGAAATGTTGGCTGTCATCGTTAGTCTCAAGCTGTGTCCGAACTGACAATCAAAACATTGAACTTGCCATCAACACCAGTCACTGACGTGTCCTTTTTGTTCAATCATGTTTACGCGAACTTTGGTTTTACG
>JAHPZR010048702.1:0-11947 GCA_019787425.1 Platygyra sinensis | reverse complement strand
TATCCAAATTTTTAACATGCCTGGCTACACACCAAATATTTTTAATGTTGTAAATATATTTATAAATGACAAAAATAAAACAAAAACAAGACTAATAAATTTTTGATGCTATTTTCATCACTCACCTCTTCCTCCTTGGCAACGGCTTGTAAAAACAAACATGTCAAGTCTGTCAGGGCATTTGTGAACAATCTAAGTGTATCAATGTGTATGGCTTTGAATGCTGAAAAAGGAAAAACATAGAGAAGACGGTTCACAATGCTTCCAAGGCTCAGTGCCGCTTGTCCATTCATCTCCAGGCTAAAAGAAAACAACAAAACATAACACACAAATTTTAAGTTTTGAAGAAACTGTTACCAATATTTTCATGCCTTACAAAGCATCAGTTCTTTCAGATCTCAAAGCTGCTCGAAGAATCAAGCTAACTATTTAGTATTACCCAATGCAGAAAGAGTGGAAATACATTTCCTCCAGCTGCCCACTGTCTGATGCAGACCTTACCTTATCTTGACAAATAAATTATTTACTAGGTAAAACATATCATTGAGAAAGGTAGCCAACACAGCTAAGACTGATTGTAATCTTTTACCATAAAAGCAACTGTATATCTTGCTACTCCCTGTAGACAAGATGCTAAGCAATGTAGGTCCCCCCCCCCCCAATTCCCAGCCAGCAAAGTGTCAGGTTAACCTTGTAGTCTGCAGGCACCTATCACACCTGGGAGGAGAAATTGTGTGAGCAAAGTGTCTTGCTAGAGAACACAGCATAACAACTCCATTCAGGGCTCCAACAATGACCTCCTGATTAAAAGTCCAAAGAACTTATCATTAGGCCACCATGCCCCCTCAATTACAATGCAATAGTTCAAGTAAAAGTAAGGCTGCGCTCACCTTTTTGAAAGCTGTAAGAATCCTTGCACAAAATTGGATAAGTAATGTGTTTGAGACACTGTATCTGGGAATACTGCACCACAGAGAGAAGCAAGCTGGATTAAGCACTGCCCACAATGGTGGCATAATTCATCATTTGTCTGCAACTTCACCTGAAGCTACAAGGAAAAACAATCATGAATATGAACAAGCTTACAAGCTTAAGCTTAGATACAAATAAACCATTTCACAATTATTCACTGGAAGATTGTTAAATGAAAGACTGTGATACATGTTTTATCTTTCATTAAACCGGAAAGTTGCATTGATGGCAGTTAGTCATTTGAGGTGAAGCTGCTGACAATAATACTGCAGACTTCTTGCAATATTCATTGTATGCTAAGGAACAGACCATTAATTATATTTTTGAGGGAGGAAATTTGGACAATCTACTGGAGCATTAAATTTTTTTGTCACTGTTAGGTAATGCACAGTATTTTTGCTGGGTAATACCTTGCACAAGAATTTTTTCAAGTCAGACGCAGGACCTGGATAATAGAAAGCACTTGCTCACTTTTATCCCATGGTTCCCCTTTTTTGAGCTTTTTTTTGGAAAAAAGATATGTCTAGGTCAGCAGGTCCGGATCATGTTACAAGCAGGTGAATGGATGAGTGAGTGAGATTTGTATGCATGTGACACCAATCAGATTGTGGCTACTATAGACAACCAGTCAAATTGCTGCTTGATTTTAGATTGACCATCTCTGTTTTTCTACAAACAGAAACAGGTATTCTTGTATTCGCCTTATTCCACGTTTCATAAAGTTTGATAGATGATGTACTTTTGAAGTGTCACGGCATAAAATTTGTACCTTGAAAAAGAGCTCCACTAGTGCAGGGTCAAACAGAAGTTCTTTCCATGATGAACCTGGTTTAAACAAAGTCACAGGGGCCATCTCCCCCAACAGAGGACATCTTTTGTTAGGTATGTAAGTCAAGGAAGACTTTATTTTTATTGAGACTAAAACGTCTCGCTGGAGAGGCACTTTATTTGCCTGACAGAAAAGGTTTGTCATCTCCTAAAGACAAATATATTTAATTTATTGATAATAAAGACACACATTTTCACCAAATTAAAAGAGTCACTAAGCCAAGGTACAGTGATGCAATCGGTACTGACAACAATGAAGATGATGACAATGATAATGATGATACTGATAATGATGATAGTCGTGGCGATGTCTTTGCATCTATTTTCTTAACCTGTTCCTTCCATTCCTCAACACATAAAAACGTGTACCGAGTTCAGCGTGGATCAACAGTACAGTATTTACCCTCCCTAATTTTATGTTGAGAGGTGGCCATTGTTCATTGACTTCAGCAAGCACATGCTAAAAACAAAAAGGATATGATAGTGAGAAAAATCCCAGCTCAGGATCTGTTCTGCCAAAGACAACAATTGAACCAATGCTGAAATGTCCTCAGGAGATAACAGGCTCAACTCTGTGGGTAAGAACTGCTGCATAGTTTGTACCACCAGCATGAAGATTTGTCGAAGAACTTGCAACTATTACAGAAATAAGCCCATTAATGCTAAGAATTCACAAGAAACAGTGCCTAAACTGTCGTATTCAAACCGCTTCTGTTATTCTTAGAGAGTTCTGTCACAGGTAACTAATTTTTGTCCACTACCAGTGGACAGCAAAGTTTGTTTTTTTTTTCACTAATCCACTGGATAGTCATACACAAGTAGTAGCATACATACACATATACTGTCTTTCAACTAAAATAATCAGAGAAGCTTTACTGAGCTAATATCTTTGAGAACAAAAGATAGCATTATATGGATAGCATTGTCAACCCTTTGAACAATTGGACCCTGCTGAATAAAATCAAACTATTCTTGAAGTCACTTCCAGGAATTAAATATATCAAAAATTGTCCTGAGAATATTAACAGTAAATTCATACCTCAAAAGCTTTCTTGCAGCGAATGTGGAATTCCCAGCTCAAGCCAATGTCACTACTGCGTGTCAGGAAAGCAAACTCATTCAATAAAGCCTTTAGGATTGAGCAACCCAAAATTTGCTACAAATGAAAACAATAAGCTTCAAATCACTTGTAAATATAAGTGGCATCAGATTCCCTTGCTTTAGCAAGAACAAGACTTCCAAGATAACCTAGTGAAGTCACAGAGTTAAGGGAACAATAAAACCTCCTTTTCACTTTGTCCAGTAATGGAATTTGGAATTTCCACACTTTTTGAAGCACAGGTTTGGCAATATTGTGAAAAGAAAATTATAATAAACAAATAAAGAAGCTTTGACTGTCCTCTGTTCTACTGTAAAACATGCAGAGAGTGGGAGAGCACAGAGGACGTATTGGAGGAAACATAAGATGAAGTCAAGTCTTTCTCCCAGTGACCCATGCAGCTAGTATGTTTACTGCACACAAACAGCTTGTCGTCATTTTATTTGTCTGAGTCATAGGGGACATTTAATTTGGGTCAAATGCTGAAGCAAAAATATGAAATTCAGCTTATCATTACTTATTGTGCGTCTGTACTCTGAGAAGGGAGTGGTGCAATTTGACTCAACAATAAACATTTAATAAGTTATGCTAATACCTACCATGCACCGATTATTGCTAGTCAAAAGTTGAGTAACATCTCTTAGCAATGACTCTTGGATTGTTTGTGAATTCCCCAAAATACTTCGCTTACAAATGATAGCGACCACTTGTAAGACTTGTTCTTTGACATATTTTTGGATCCTGCAAGTACAAAGAGAGAAAACAACAGATTCAGTTAAAGATATCTCTAGGACATCAGAAGCAGATCATTGCTTCCATGTTTAACCTCCCATAGCCTGCTGGAATAATCACAAAGATTCACAGTTTCATCTCTTTGCATTGCATTGTGAGGCGTCTTGTGGCCTCGTGTCATGTCGTGTCCCTTTGCTTTACTTCACTAAATTGCTACTAGATGGCTGCATTGTTCTCTCCTGGTTAGATGTTATTCAAGCAAACCCAGATTTACATTGAAGGTTACTGAAGTTGTTTTTATAATTCTAGGGTACATACATGAAGAGCTAACAACATATCCCATAATTTATGTAGCTAAAATAAGAAGGATCTGTACTTTAGAAGAGACACAATCCATAGACATACATGACATACTCAATGCTCAAGGGTTTGCAACCTATTTTAAGGACGTTCGCGCCAATTGTTACTGCGCATCCTTACTGCGCACGAAATTCACATGCCACACACATGAATAGTACTTTTCGCGCAGGGTAATCGGCTAACTCAATTCACCTCGGAGTAGCCGAAGAAAAACAAAATGGCTTTTGTCGACATATTGCCACAAATTGCCAAATATATTGCCGCTAGTTAATCAGCTTCTGTGGTATATACTAAAAAAATTATTCACCTCAGTGTCGGTGAAAGTGGTGGATATTTACCTCGCCACCTCGCCACTTCGTGGCTTGGTACTACTTAAATATTCACCACTATTCACCTCCATTTCAGCGAATAATTGTTAACTATACCACAAGTGGCTTTTTGGAATTCTGTAGGTAACAGAGGTTTTTTGAACTGGAAATCCAAAGGTATGGGGGTACTTACTACTGGAATTCTTAGGATACTGGGGGATTTCTAGAGGGAACAGACAAGAGCGTGAATGTATAAATGAACTGATGACACTTCTGATGACTGCAGAAAGCAAGGAAAAAGACAAGATTGAAAGTCAAGACAAGTGCATTCATTTACAGAAGGAAACGGAAAAAAAATTGAATTGTTCATTGGGCTCCTGAGGGCCTTTCAAGTTGATTAATTTCTTTGTGCCTTTTTATAAGTGTAAATCTGATTTTTTTCTTTCATAGAGCAAAGCAGGAATGATTATGTGCTGTTTCAAGCTGCTTCAACGATCAAAGAAACCATCCTTCGTGAGTGGACCATTCTTGACAAAGCAGACATCGAATCCCTGAGATCATTTCTGTTAACATTTGTGACCCATAAACATGGGTAAGGAATAAATAATAATATTATTCCATGAGCCCGCGTTGGATATGAAGTGGTAAAATAACCAACAAGCGTGTAGCGCGAGTTGGTTATAATCACTTCATATCCAACAAGGGCGAATGGAATAATTGTTTTAGTAAATTCTCAAACCGGGTTTTGCCTCCGATTTTTATTTCCACAATTTTACAAAGCGAAAAATTTTAAACTTGGCGCACTATTTTCCATATGACGTAAAAACTCCGACTATTGGCTCATAGTCGGAGTTTTTTAGCCAATCAAAAAACTAGAAATGCAATAGTCGGAGCTGAGAATTTACTAAAACAAAATGGTTTTTGGGCTGGGCATAATCAAGGGAAGAGTTAAAAACACTGACAACCATTCTGCAGACTACCTCCTACCTCCCACTCTGCGGACCTACCCCTACAGACTGCCCCATCGACTACCCTGAATCAGTATTGGAAATAGCAGTCAGTTATCGGATATTGTCCAACCATTTTTGAGCATGTCTGGCTAATTTTATGATCGGCCATGATGTTTGAACATTTCAACAACAGATTTTGACTTCTTCTCTTGAAGTTAATGTCCATCAATAAAAGTTGGTTAGATACATGGTCAAAGGGCTTGAAATTGTGACTGATACAGTTGTTAGCTATAATTTGGATAATGGTTATTTTCTCAGAAAATCATATTGAAAGATCTTTACTTCTTGAACATTCAACATAAGAAAAGAAGTCAATCCATCCTTTTGCTTTGCTTTAAAGGATTGTCACACACAATTGCCTTAAGGACATTCGCGCGAAAATTTTCTAACATTGATTTTTTTCTAAAAATTTTACCATTGAAAGATGATGAGTTAGTGATGTCAGAAATGTAAAAAAAAAGGGGGGTCACCGACTTTGTTTCAGAGAGAACATGCCCAGAATAACACCTAAATCTGAGTAAATCAGGCTTCAAAACCGAAAAATACCAAAGTGGCTGAAAGTCCCAAAATATTGCAGTTAGAGCTTTGAAGGGAAGTGTTCTCTGCCAAATATGGTTTAAATGGACCTTTTAAGAGAATTTAGTCAACTGGTGAGGGTATTCAAAGAACAAGTTCGCATTTAGCGACCATAGTTTCACGCGCCTTGCAGCCGCAAGATGACAGAATTCCATGTCCCGTGGACAGAAATCTTCAATTTTTTTTAACTTCCCACATTGATCTTTTGTTCATTTATGGACAATGTGGAGATAATTGTAAATTAAATCTGTTTCTGAAAAGAAAAGTAGGGGTCACCGAACGTTCAAGATCGTTAAAGCCAATCAAAGATTTAGCAATGGGCACCTGCCCTATCTTTGTTCATTTTACTACTTAGCGCGCGCGCGATGTATGATGTGGCATGTGAATTTCGTGCGCAGTAAGGATGCGCAGTAACAATTGGCGCGAACGTCCTTAAAATAGGTTGCAAACCCTTGAGCATTGAGTATGTCATGTATGTCTATGGATTGTGTCTCTTCTAAAGTACAGATCCTTCTTATTTTAGCTACATAAATTATGGGATATGTTGTTAGCTCTTCATGTATGTACCCTAGAATTATAAAAACAACTTCAGTAACCTTCAATGTAAATCTGGGTTTGCTTGAATAACATCTAACCAGGAGAGAACAATGCAGCCATCTAGTAGCAATTTAGTGAAGTAAAGCAAAGGGACACGACATGACACGAGGCCACAAGACGCCTCACAATGCAATGCAAAGAGATGAAACTGTGAATCTTTGTGATTATTCCAGCAGGCTATGGGAGGTTAAACATGGAAGCAATGATCTGCTTCTGATGTCCTAGAGATATCTTTAACTGAATCTGTTGTTTTCTCTCTTTGTACTTGCAGGATCCAAAAATATGTCAAAGAACAAGTCTTACAAGTGGTCGCTATCATTTGTAAGCGAAGTATTTTGGGGAATTCACAAACAATCCAAGAGTCATTGCTAAGAGATGTTACTCAACTTTTGACTAGCAATAATCGGTGCATGGTAGGTATTAGCATAACTTATTAAATGTTTATTGTTGAGTCAAATTGCACCACTCCCTTCTCAGAGTACAGACGCACAATAAGTAATGATAAGCTGAATTTCATATTTTTGCTTCAGCATTTGACCCAAATTAAATGTCCCCTATGACTCAGACAAATAAAATGACGACAAGCTGTTTGTGTGCAGTAAACATACTAGCTGCATGGGTCACTGGGAGAAAGACTTGACTTCATCTTATGTTTCCTCCAATACGTCCTCTGTGCTCTCCCACTCTCTGCATGTTTTACAGTAGAACAGAGGACAGTCAAAGCTTCTTTATTTGTTTATTATAATTTTCTTTTCACAATATTGCCAAACCTGTGCTTCAAAAAGTGTGGAAATTCCAAATTCCATTACTGGACAAAGTGAAAAGGAGGTTTTATTGTTCCCTTAACTCTGTGACTTCACTAGGTTATCTTGGAAGTCTTGTTCTTGCTAAAGCAAGGGAATCTGATGCCACTTATATTTACAAGTGATTTGAAGCTTATTGTTTTCATTTGTAGCAAATTTTGGGTTGCTCAATCCTAAAGGCTTTATTGAATGAGTTTGCTTTCCTGACACGCAGTAGTGACATTGGCTTGAGCTGGGAATTCCACATTCGCTGCAAGAAAGCTTTTGAGGTATGAATTTACTGTTAATATTCTCAGGACAATTTTTGATATATTTAATTCCTGGAAGTGACTTCAAGAATAGTTTGATTTTATTCAGCAGGGTCCAATTGTTCAAAGGGTTGACAATGCTATCCATATAATGCTATCTTTTGTTCTCAAAGATATTAGCTCAGTAAAGCTTCTCTGATTATTTTAGTTGAAAGACAGTATATGTGTATGTATGCTACTACTTGTGTATGACTATCCAGTGGATTAGTGAAAAAAAAAACAAACTTTGCTGTCCACTGGTAGTGGACAAAAATTAGTTACCTGTGACAGAACTCTCTAAGAATAACAGAAGCGGTTTGAATACGACAGTTTAGGCACTGTTTCTTGTGAATTCTTAGCATTAATGGGCTTATTTCTGTAATAGTTGCAAGTTCTTCGACAAATCTTCATGCTGGTGGTACAAACTATGCAGCAGTTCTTACCCACAGAGTTGAGCCTGTTATCTCCTGAGGACATTTCAGCATTGGTTCAATTGTTGTCTTTGGCAGAACAGATCCTGAGCTGGGATTTTTCTCACTATCATATCCTTTTTGTTTTTAGCATGTGCTTGCTGAAGTCAATGAACAATGGCCACCTCTCAACATAAAATTAGGGAGGGTAAATACTGTACTGTTGATCCACGCTGAACTCGGTACACGTTTTTATGTGTTGAGGAATGGAAGGAACAGGTTAAGAAAATAGATGCAAAGACATCGCCACGACTATCATCATTATCAGTATCATCATTATCATTGTCATCATCTTCATTGTTGTCAGTACCGATTGCATCACTGTACCTTGGCTTAGTGACTCTTTTAATTTGGTGAAAATGTGTGTCTTTATTATCAATAAATTAAATATATTTGTCTTTAGGAGATGACAAACCTTTTCTGTCAGGCAAATAAAGTGCCTCTCCAGCGAGACGTTTTAGTCTCAATAAAAATAAAGTCTTCCTTGACTTACATACCTAACAAAAGATGTCCTCTGTTGGGGGAGATGGCCCCTGTGACTTTGTTTAAACCAGGTTCATCATGGAAAGAACTTCTGTTTGACCCTGCACTAGTGGAGCTCTTTTTCAAGGTACAAATTTTATGCCGTGACACTTCAAAAGTACATCATCTATCAAACTTTATGAAACGTGGAATAAGGCGAATACAAGAATACCTGTTTCTGTTTGTAGAAAAACAGAGATGGTCAATCTAAAATCAAGCAGCAATTTGACTGGTTGTCTATAGTAGCCACAATCTGATTGGTGTCACATGCATACAAATCTCACTCACTCATCCATTCACCTGCTTGTAACATGATCCGGACCTGCTGACCTAGACATATCTTTTTTCCAAAAAAAAGCTCAAAAAAGGGGAACCATGGGATAAAAGTGAGCAAGTGCTTTCTATTATCCAGGTCCTGCGTCTGACTTGAAAAAATTCTTGTGCAAGGTATTACCCAGCAAAAATACTGTGCATTACCTAACAGTGACAAAAAAATTTAATGCTCCAGTAGATTGTCCAAATTTCCTCCCTCAAAAATATAATTAATGGTCTGTTCCTTAGCATACAATGAATATTGCAAGAAGTCTGCAGTATTATTGTCAGCAGCTTCACCTCAAATGACTAACTGCCATCAATGCAACTTTCCGGTTTAATGAAAGATAAAACATGTATCACAGTCTTTCATTTAACAATCTTCCAGTGAATAATTGTGAAATGGTTTATTTGTATCTAAGCTTAAGCTTGTAAGCTTGTTCATATTCATGATTGTTTTTCCTTGTAGCTTCAGGTGAAGTTGCAGACAAATGATGAATTATGCCACCATTGTGGGCAGTGCTTAATCCAGCTTGCTTCTCTCTGTGGTGCAGTATTCCCAGATACAGTGTCTCAAACACATTACTTATCCAATTTTGTGCAAGGATTCTTACAGCTTTCAAAAAGGTGAGCGCAGCCTTACTTTTACTTGAACTATTGCATTGTAATTGAGGGGGCATGGTGGCCTAATGATAAGTTCTTTGGACTTTTAATCAGGAGGTCATTGTTGGAGCCCTGAATGGAGTTGTTATGCTGTGTTCTCTAGCAAGACACTTTGCTCACACAATTTCTCCTCCCAGGTGTGATAGGTGCCTGCAGACTACAAGGTTAACCTGACACTTTGCTGGCTGGGAATTGGGGGGGGGGGGACCTACATTGCTTAGCATCTTGTCTACAGGGAGTAGCAAGATATACAGTTGCTTTTATGGTAAAAGATTACAATCAGTCTTAGCTGTGTTGGCTACCTTTCTCAATGATATGTTTTACCTAGTAAATAATTTATTTGTCAAGATAAGGTAAGGTCTGCATCAGACAGTGGGCAGCTGGAGGAAATGTATTTCCACTCTTTCTGCATTGGGTAATACTAAATAGTTAGCTTGATTCTTCGAGCAGCTTTGAGATCTGAAAGAACTGATGCTTTGTAAGGCATGAAAATATTGGTAACAGTTTCTTCAAAACTTAAAATTTGTGTGTTATGTTTTGTTGTTTTCTTTTAGCCTGGAGATGAATGGACAAGCGGCACTGAGCCTTGGAAGCATTGTGAACCGTCTTCTCTATGTTTTTCCTTTTTCAGCATTCAAAGCCATACACATTGATACACTTAGATTGTTCACAAATGCCCTGACAGACTTGACATGTTTGTTTTTACAAGCCGTTGCCAAGGAGGAAGAGGTGAGTGATGAAAATAGCATCAAAAATTTATTAGTCTTGTTTTTGTTTTATTTTTGTCATTTATAAATATATTTACAACATTAAAAATATTTGGTGTGTAGCCAGGCATGTTAAAAATTTGGATAAGAAGATGTTAAAAAGGTTGACACTGGCTAAAATATTGCGTTGGACGTTTCAGCAACTGCTGTTGCCTTCTTCAGCAAAAGATAAAAAATGCAAAAATCTAACGGCGTCCTGATGGTACACGGTGTGTGTTAATATTAAAACGCACCTCGAAAGAATATTTTAAAAACTAGTAGTAAACACAGGTTAGAAAGTGCAGGCCTGAACAATGCACTTGAAGAGCTTTTGTTTAGATGTTGGCAATAGAGAAGATGGTAATGCGTGCCTTGTTTTGAAAGCGTGACAGAAAATTGGCGTTACTTTTGATTAAATATTCGATCATGGAAGGAAGAAGGGGCCGGTCGCGTAGGAATGTTTATTTGCTCAAAACTGAGGCAAAATCTTTCAGAGATGCAAGACAGGACATTGTAAGGATACAGAGAGTAATTTGGGACCATTTGGGACCATGAAATTATCCAGAAGCAAGCTTTATTTTTGCTTCCGTTTCGAACACCGAATAATTCACGCATTGTTTTAATATATGCTGTCTGTTCTGTTTTTTCTTTCGTTCTCTTTTCTACCCCGCCGAGGTCATTTTTTCGTCTAAATCACGTAAGGAAAGCTTGGAATTAATCTTCTCATTCAAGGTTTAGCTCTGAGGCAATAATTCTGTGATTTTTTTACCCAAACGTCGGCTTGTGTTGTTGTGGGCGACTGTGGCTACTTCATTGAGTCAAGCAATGACGCGATCGAGGTGAAAGAAAATTGTAATTATTACATTCTGGTTTTCTTCCATTTCGCTGAAATCTTAACATGATATGGCTGGACTGTTAAGAAATAGATAGTACTTTTGCTGATGTGTGATAGCTATTGACCCCAAAGTGTTTATCCCTTCGAAGTCAGGGTTTGTGAAGAGATTTTTGTTCGACCCGTTCTGCGTAATCAGAGATTTTATAAAAGGTCATTTCATTGACAATTCAAACGAATATAAATTTACATATGTTTCAAGCTCAAGTTCTAGTGAACAAAACACATTTTTCATGAGTGCTGGGTTTGAGCCGGAGTAACATAAGCTTGGATCAACGCACTTTGATCTTCCATGTGACAGAGGTCTGCATCCGGTATCCAATGTGACAAACTGTTGTGATTGACACATTTTGCGGATTCTGATCGTTCTTACTGGTGGAACAAAAATTTCAACTTCCAGTTTCAGTGTCCCTGTTATAAACGTGGTGCGCACGCGTAATACGGAATCCGCTGGTCACTGTCAAGATTAAGGTTGCGGGCCTCTCTTGGGCTCGCCAAATCTTTTTGGTGACTGTGGCGCATGTGGTGTTTGGCCAACAAAGAATTTTCATCTAATGTTGCTATGGCCTTTGCGTGCTCTTTGACACATTTTTTTAGCACGCGCGATGTCTGACCGATGTAAACACAATCACAGTCTTTGCATTTGATCTTGTACACGATTCCTCTGGAAGCCTCCCTTCCGATCCTATCTTTTGGCCTTCCCAAAATCCACAAGGACAACGTCCCGCTAAGACCAATTATAAGTGCCATTGGATCTCCCACATATGAAT
>JAHPZR010048701.1:0-17202 GCA_019787425.1 Platygyra sinensis | reverse complement strand
TTTTTTAAACCGGTGTCTAAAAAGAGTTTACTTTTATCCATGCTTCCAAATCGTGTCAGTGATGTCCGTTCGCGTGGCGTTTAGGATTTATTTTAAAATGTGCTTTAGGTCCAGCGTCAGCGAAGACTCCCGGTCAGTTGCAAGCCATTGCGGGAGATCAACAAGACACACACACACACACACACACACACTGATTGTCCTCAAAAGGTCTGTGTTCGGGTAAAAACATGTCAATTGTAATGTGCAATTTGTCTGCTCCCACTTCATTTGCAGAATGACATTTAAAACTTCAAAAACTAACAAAACACACTCAATCTGGATTAAGAGTGTAGGTACGCATTTTACACGTTTGAATGGAAAACATTCCAAACGTCGGTAGCTTCCAAGATTTTTGAAGTACTTGTGAATTACACTCTTCACTCCCCAACTACAGGCCACTCTAACTGAACAATCGATTTTTTCATCGGTTACACTTTGATTTAGCTTTGCAACTCCGTGAAATAAAACCTTCTACATTTCCAAAGTTTTGACTTGATCCGTGATCTATCTCAATAACTAAGACTTTCATACCTTATTTGTCGCCCTTAATCTGTGGAGAGTTTTTGTAAGCGCTCTCTAGTCTAAACATTCCGCACATAATATACATCTGAAGATCGTGCGGGGCAGTCATGCGGATCACGAGATGGAAATCGTTTCGACTAAAATCAGTGGAGTTATGAGAAATACCACGGCGGGGGCTTATAGGGAATAGTTGGAGCAATTGGCTGCCAACTTGATTTAGCCCAAGCAGCCAATGTAACTACTGATGCTCAGGCCACTCAGCTTACTATAACTGGTTTACTTTTGATTTTGGGGTAAAGTGTACATGCATTATACATCTATCAGTACGGTATGATGATTCGTGCTAATCGAACAAATTAGCGATCAATGAAATGGCAACACTGAGCTTACATGAACATCATCCAAACCGAATCGATATAAAAAGAAACTAGCGCAAGATCGATGTTCAGGCGCCAGCAGTGTTCTCTTCAACTTCTTAGGGACAAGTGCACGTACAGAGTAGTCGAACAAGGCTAAAGGTTCCTGAACCGCTAACAATACTTTAACAGTTATTATTGATATAATGTATCAACAAAGATACTTACTGTATCCAATGGAAGCTGGTATCCTAGGCAAAATAAACAGGATCGAAGTCAATCCAAAAATCTTCATTAATGGCGCCATGCTTTTCTCTGCCGCTCTGCCGCCTGACTTGCTTCTGCGACGTATTTTGTAGATAAAAAAAGATTACGTAGATCTGCAAGATCATGAAGTGTCAACATATAAAGTAACGGGCACGCCCATGTGATTTCGTATTTGCAATAGTTTGTGGTATTGATAAAACAAATAACATTGTTGTCCGTTTTAGTCGCAAACTGCGGAGGTCAGCTTTCTAATTTTGAAATAAGCAAAAGAGACAATCTGGATAATAATAAAAATAATCAATTTTAGTTATCCGAGCAGCGCTAAAATTGAGATTAAAATCTCAAATAGTCTGCGAAAAAAGACTTCAAAACCTTCACAGCATTTCTGTCCGGGAATCATCAAAAGGAATGTGTTTCCTTTGCGAAATCTGTGCAAATGTGAAACGTGTCACAGTGTGAAATTAATTAAATAGCATATGGTGTTAGGTAATAAGGGAATTTTAAATTTTAATTCCTGCCGAATTCGTAACGATCCAATGTTAAAACTCACAAGCGTCGGCTTTCCTTGGAAGATCCTTCCTAACTTTTGTGATTTAATATTTCAAAGGGGAATTATTTTTACTAAGATCCTTAGTATTACTGTGAGCAGAGTGATAACGATTAGTCTGGTTTCTCAGCGGCTGTCAGAACAATTTTATTTGCAAATTGTTTTGTCCCGTGTTCAATTAATTGAATTGGCAACCCGCAATTCTGTGTTGGGCACGCCTTAGACAAAGCCAATCTGTACACATCTAGCAATTTCTGGGTGTTATTTTGTGTCAAGTTAAATATATCGAAGGATAGATATTTTGGCACGGGTGGCACATTGCCAGATAGCGATCAGGGATAAGCCATATTCAACGTCTTAATCTGGTTGGTATTTATTCACCTTTTTAACCTCTTTGAGCTTCGATTCACAGTTTCTGTCTGAAAGTCCGTTTAATGGGATAAACACCATGTTTATTTGACCTCTCTGTCTTTTCCAACCGCCATCATTTCAGTTACTAAATTAAGATGCGCGGAAACACAGAAAAACTAGAACACTTCAATTCTCTTTTCGACGTTGTGTGATGAAGTTACGAAAAACTAGTTTTCAGTCAACTACGCTGTGCATTAAATCTTCCCAACAGGGCTCCAGAAAGCTGGTGGCTTCTGATTTTATCTGTTTTTAACCCAAAGCCTTTAATTAAAGGAACACTTGACTACCTTTGATAAAAGGCTTAGCCAGAAACGTTGAGACTGTAAGGAAACCTTTTTTCCACTTCTCTTGAAATGACCATTTTAATTAGTTTCTCTTTACTTCTTTGAGTACCGGGCACGAAATTTTCAGTTTGCATGCAAATGTGCATTCTCTTTTTCTAAGAGTGGAGAAAGAACATGGTGAATTATGAAGAAAAACAGTCACTTCCACGTCTTCACGACATCTGAAGAGGGTAGACACTGCTTAATTTCACTATTTTCTTCCTCTGTGCCTGATTCTCTCGTGACCAAACCACGCGAAGGTGTTAAGTCGATTTCCATATCATTAGCTACTTACTTTCATTTTCGGTCTTAATTTGTTCTTTTACATTTCTCGCACGCATAAGGAAAAAAAACACCTTTTTTTTTCGTTTCCATCGCTGTCAAACATTCACAATCGCCGGTTAAATTGGTTCTTTTGCGTTTATCGTCTCGTATTTCGTTCTTGCATTCCGGCCGGCATGAACACTGATTTTTGCCAATCAGTATAATGATGAGGTAATTAACACATTATTATGATATTCAGATAGCACGCCCAAAATTAACGCATGGTTTTGATTTTAACAGTCGATGCACATGCAATTGATTTCAAAAGCTAAGAAACTAATGTTGCTATTTTGAATACTCGTAGTAATCTAATCAATAAATTAATTAACTCGTTGCAATTAATCGTTTAATACGTTCATTGTTATTTGTCGTGAATCGAAAAGGCTTCTCCATGCAACTTATTAAGTTTGTCTTACATGATAAGAAACTTGTGTTTTAGCGAAAAGGAAGCGCAACCCCACGCATGATAAGCAAAACAGCGCCATGAGCACTTCCGAATTCTTTTGACAAAATCCTCTGAGAAAAACAGAGACTTCCCTTAAAAACTCTAATTAGATTAACTTGATGTGATATAAATACACATGTGGGGCACTGCGGGAATAACTCTAGCCAAATTTCCAAATATCTTGGGTCTCAACTCATATTGGGCACACTCGACTCAGCTACAATCCCTTAATTGAAAATCAGCAAAAACACTCTTGCCAAACACGCGAACCCTGAAACAATTTCCAAAAGACACGTGCTGTGAAGTACCACCTGGCGCGGCGTCGAGTACCGCTGAACTTAATCCCGTGATCCTTGCTCCGTTTTGACAAACGTCTGACTGCTGAGTTGATATTAAATTTGGTCCAAAGCATGCTGAAATTGCTGTGTATTGACGTAACACCGGAAATCTTACGTGGTTTATCTGTGGCTTAGGCATCAAACTGGTAAATTTACACTTGCCTTATCACGAAAACAATCTTCTAAAGACGTGACTTTTTGGCTTATACGTTTTATGTAGTAATCTAAACTATTTAAACAACTCCTCCGCAGAAGTTCCGTTTCTCCCAAAGAAGTGTTTATCTCTCTAGAATCATCCAGTAAGCCTCGCTAGGAATCTATATGTTAAAAACACCATTTTTGGAAACAGTGGTTGTTTACAGACAGTACCGTACCTACGTCAGACTAGGAAGCCGACTTAGTTAGAACTGGAAGTCACTGAAATTTGCAAAGAAATTAAGTGTACAATCGAAGATTCCGTGCTTGATGGCATTTTCCCAGGAGAAATATCTCAACGTCCAGCAAATTGCCCTGTGAAACTCTTTAGCCAGCAGAAAAGTCACCCGAATGTACACACTCCAAAAACAAATGGGAGCGCGATTCAAGGTGGGGAGGAGGAGTGTGGAGAACTCGGGTGGTTGGTTGTAGTGGGGGGGTGGTGTGGAAAAAGGTCATTCAGATCAACAAACAAATTGTAACCAGCCAGCAAGTACAACCCATGGGAAAAAAAAAACAGTTTATAGCTTAATTGGCGGGGGGTTTTCCAGGCAGTAAAAGGTCGACGTGAGAAACGTTTCGAGCAACAGATCTATTGTGTACGCCTCGGTAAAGGTAGTATTCGAGTCGGTTTCGAAAAGCTGAGTTGGCATTGTCACAAGAAAACGGCAAATGTCTCGACTGGCACTGAAGCATTCCTAGAGTGTAGTTGTCATTGAACGAACACAAAAAACTGAAATTTTTGTGGACTAAGTTCCATCGCGTCAGCTGTCACGCTTGTTCATGCCATGGCGTACGGGCTTTATCGTGAAGGTTAGAACTGGAATTCACAACGTCTTGGTGAGGACAGTGGCAAGCAGAAGAGGGGGAAGGAAGGCTCAAGGTATCTTTTTCAAAATACACAATCAATTGACAAAAAGGTCTCGACTCTTTGGAGTTAGTATTTGCAGCATGTGAACCAGAGTAGCTATACCTGAACCTAAGTCTCGCCATGCCACTACATGTATCTAAACGAGGCTTTGACATTCTCTTTCTTTCCACTATTCGCTGCTAGAGCTCTGCCACCATTGCCACCCAGCTGTGTGCCTCTCTTCCTCAACGACCTCAACAATTCTCCTCCATTGTGTTTTGATTCGACTTGGTGTTCTCTTCCCCTCCGCCTCCACGCTAATCCCAAAGTAATGCAGATTAGTATTTTTTTTTTTTTTTTTATCGTGGAAGCGATGTTTTATTTTTAAACGACCTTCATTTTTTTTTCACCTTTCCATCTGTAACTCCAGCCTTTGCTGTCCTTGTAATTGTATAACCGTTTGCTCAGACAAAAGCGTTTAAAGTTACAGGTTGGTGTTTTACTGTAACCAAAGAATCTTCATGACGCCAGTCATGTCCAAATAACTTGACCCTTTCAGTTCTTTATTCAACACTGTTTGAGTTTTACCAGCCGTATGTGTCACATTCCGGGGTAAGCATCAGCCCACATAGATAATTATATCAGTATAAAGTTCCTGTAGTAGCTAATATATCATAACCCAAAGTCGGCAACACGGCCAAACGAACAAATACCAAGCAAACAAGCCAACAAACAGGTTTTCACTTTCAGCAGGATAAACGTACATTGGAAACTTGACTACCGAACTCACTACTCAGTTTCACGTCGATTACACTTTGTGCATCGATCTTCGGTTAATAGTCTGCGTTAACCTGGCATGTCTGCTTGTCTCACTTTTTGCTCTTTGCTTAGCATTTAAAGTTTTGAAAGAAAATTTTGCGATGATTTCATTTCTTTTTTTGCTCGGTTGTGAAGAGAAACTACCAAATCAACTCATAGTTTGCTTTACGTCACTGATGATACACTTTTTCAAAATGGTAATATCCTTGAATTTACACCCCCCCCCCCCTTCCCCCCTCCCCAAACCTGCCCAGAATGTATCTTTTTTTTCCTTCCAATCGTTTCCGTCTTTGTATCCTTTGAGTTACTTGTAACCTTTCTGCGTCATATTTGAAGGCTCCCTTCAGCATACGAGTACGTTTGCACCACACATAAAGTACACAGACTCCGTGTTGGCAAATACAACTGACTGAAGTTGATTGAGGTTTCAAGACGCTCGGCTACAGCGAACGATGCGGTAGACAACTGCTGTCATGAGATGAAACGAAAGCTCTCGTTAAAACGGATATTGAACTTCCTTTATAATTTAAACAATGTTGTAGAAAGTTCATTCGACACAAAGGATTTGTTGACAAGTTTCATTCTTAATTATATTAGACGCTGAAGAAAGGACCTACTACACTACGAGATACAACATGACTTAACAAAGAATTCGAGAAATGTTTTGAATTGATAGCTTTAGTTTTAAGCCTTGGACTAACAGGAATTTATTTAACTTAATAAAATGTGAAAAAGCTACGTTATAGAAATATAACTTTAGTACATAAAGCAGACGGGTCCAATTTCAAGGCGAAATGGTTCTCCGGATTCTCCGATGTGCGTTGGAGCAACGTCTATTATCGGAAGAACGTCCTTGCGTTTGGTGTTTATTTTCATTACTGCCTGGCGACTGCCTTTATCTTTCTGCTGCAAAAAAAAAATGCAAATAAAATAAGCAGATAAACAACGAACGAAAAAGTGGAGGAAAGGACGAAGGAACAAATGATCGAACGAAAGAACGAACGGAGTAGCGAAATTACGATCGAACGAATGAATGAATGAGAGTAAATGAACGAACGGAGAACAAAGGAAGAGAAGATCGAAAGAATGAAAGAACGCAAGGTAGGCTGAAGGATTAACTGACAACTCGGCGGACAGGTGCATGAATTTAAGAATGGAAGAATGAATCTATTGTCGAAAAACGATGCAAATGAATAAATGTATATGCTGTCGACGAGTATTAAGAACAGCGGGCAGAAATTTAGAGTGTTGGACTACAATACAATACGAGCGACTCGGGTTAGGCAGTGGCAGGTATCAGTCGTTTGTGTTTATCTCAGATGAACAGTCAGCTCTCTCAGTGCACCGTGTCCCGTCTCTTGCTTAGGTTCAATGACCAGCAGTAGTTCGGGAAAGGAGCCCGCACTCAGTGTTCTTTTCGGGAAGGAACATAGACGGGACACGAGAAGGTGGAGGAAACCTGGGGGAAATCTTAGAGTGCGAAGCGAGTGCTAACAAACTCTTTGTGCGACTTGAACTTAGCTCAGCCTTAGCCTACTATCTCTTGTCATTTACAAATATTCATTTTACAGAGTGTACCTGTACCTTGGGATCCGTGTGAATGAAGCGGGGCTTGGTTTGTTCGGAGGATCTAAATTCCATTTCATTTTCTCCTTGAAGTTGAATAGTACAGTCGCCTTCCTCTTCTTTGTAGCACGAGAAGGTTATGTTCTGGTAAACCCGTTTACTCAAGAGTCTTAGGAATTGCATTTGTGCAACTGTCGCGCTGTATTCAAACTATCAAAAGAACATTTGTCATATGTTTATAGCTTATCTGTAGGTATGGCAAGCTTAAATATATACCATCAAACACGCATTAGACTTTAAGCAGGTCATTGCACAAAGAAGGAGAAAGCATTGTGGGGCAAAGACACAACTGGAGACATTCCCGCATATTACAGGAAATTCATGCATGCAATATCGCCTGGCAGGGACATAGGAACTAAGGCAGGTTAAAAGTCGAACATTCTGGCCCACAGATGAGTGACGTGGATGCCACATTCTTGCACGTATAACGAGGGAAAAGGTGAGTAAAACCCATTGACGCTAACACCGCCGTGAAACACTGCAGGGGCACCCAACGACCGACTCTTTCCAAAAATGGAGTTTTAAGTTAATTTGGAGATGCCCTAAAAGATATTTATCTGTTCGGATATTTGAGGGGAATTTTAGTCGTTTCGAAAGTTCTAGGGTCCTTTTTTTTAACTTATCCGGAAGTTTTAGCCATCCTGATAGGTCTTATCGAAAATTCAAGGCACACTGAGAAACAATATTTTCATTACAAAAATTTAGGATATGTTTTTCTTTATGGGCGTGCCTATCGAAATTTTGAGAAAATACTAGGCAATTTAAATGTTTATCCGAATATTATAGGCGTAAAACGCATTTATCCGCAAACGTTAAGGGGTGTAAATTATAAAGAGGGTCTGGATGGAAGGGGGGGGGGGGTACAAATGTCAGTTGTCAGTTAAAATTTTGGCGATTTGTCAGTTGTCAGTTAAATTTAAGGCCATTTGTCAGTTAATTGGCTGTTAATAATTAATTTAGTTGTTTCTTTTTTATCCAAAATTTAGCTCAAAAGGCACATTAAATGTAAATTGTATCGCTAATTCGAAAATTGCTACTCTAATAACCTTTTTCTTTCAGATTTAGAGTTGAATTCATTTACAAGCGGCTATCGATCGTTACTCTCCTGCTTGCCCGAGCATAACTTTCCTCTCTAACCCCTAGACCCTTAGTCCCTTAGCTCATCAAAATTAACTTTCAAAATAAAGACAAACAAATATCGGAAGGGTCCGGAAGAGTTCTTTCTTTCTTTGTTCATTTGATTTGATTGGGTATTGTTTGTCAATAGCTCAATTGTGATTGGCTGGGATGAGGCGATCAGGGAACATTGCATTCGCCCATACAGGCGCGTTGGGAAGAGAGTAACAAACAAAATATGTTTCCTCCTGTGAAACATGAAACATATCTACTATAAGCGTACATTGCAAATCAAGCCGAAAATGGGCTCGTATTGGCCACCCAGATCACTACATGAAACAAATACACAAGCACTAAGAATACATACTGCTCATTTCGCTTCCTGTCATACTTGAAGCTCCAGCTTCCACTGGTCGTCCGTTGTGATGGCGAAGTTATCACTTTTTCCGCCAGGTTTTCGCGCTGCCATCCGATAAGGCTTTTATAATATACTCAACAAATTTCAAGTATTGCATCTGGTCAATAAACTAGATAATATGATTATAAGAGTGCAAATGGAGTTGATAGATGTGCAATACGTGAAGTATACTATGAAAAGCCTGTAGGGGATGCGCGAATTAACGGAGGGAAAAAGTGATAACTTCGCCATCACAACGGACGACCAGTGGAAGCTGGAGCTTCAAGTATGACAGGAAGCGAAATGAGCAGTATGTATTCTTAGTGCTTGTGTATTTGTTTCATGTAGTGATCTGGGTGGCCAATACGAGCCCATTTTCGGCTTGATTTGCAATGTACGCTTATAGTAGATATGTTTCATGTTTCACAGGAGGAAACATATTTTGTTTGTTACTCTCTTCCCAACGCGCCTGTATGGGCGAATGCAATGTTCCCTGATCGCCTCATCCCAGCCAATCACAATTGAGCTATTGACAAACAATACCCAATCAAATCAAATGAACAAAGAAAGAAAGAACTCTTCCGGACCCTTCCGATATTTGTTTGTCTTTATTTTGAAAGTTAATTTTGATGAGCTAAGGGACTAAGGGTCTAGGGGTTAGAGAGGAAGTTATGCTCGGGCAAGCAGGAGAGTAACGATCGATAGCCGCTTGTAAATGAATTCAACTCTAAATCTGAAAGAAAAAAGGTTATTAGAGTAGCAATTTTCGAATTAGCGATACAATTTACATTTAATGTGCCTTTTGAGCTAAATTTTGGATAAAAAAGAAACAACTAAATTAATTATTAACAGCCAATTAACTGACAAATGGCCTTAAATTTAACTGACAACTGACAAATCGCCAAAATTTTAACTGACAACTGACATTTGTACCCCCCCCCCCCTTCCATCCAGACCCTCTTTATAATTTACACCCCTTAACGTTTGCGGATAAATGCGTTTTACGCCTATAATATTCGGATAAACATTTAAATTGCCTAGTATTTTCTCAAAATTTCGATAGGCACGCCCATAAAGAAAAACATATCCTAAATTTTTGTAATGAAAATATTGTTTCTCAGTGTGCCTTGAATTTTCGATAAGACCTATCAGGATGGCTAAAACTTCCGGATAAGTTAAAAAAAAGGACCCTAGAACTTTCGAAACGACTAAAATTCCCCTCAAATATCCGAACAGATAAATATCTTTTAGGGCATCTCCAAATTAACTTAAAACTCCATTTTTGGAAAGAGTCGGTCGTTGGGTGCCCCTGCAGTGTTTCACGGCGGTGTTAGCGTCAATGGGTTTTACTCACCTTTTCCCTCGTTATACGTGCAAGAATGTGGCATCCACGTCACTCATCTGTGGGCCAGAATGTTCGACTTTTAACCTGCCTTAGTTCCTATGTCCCTGCCAGGCGATATTGCATGCATGAATTTCCTGTAATATGCGGGAATGTCTCCAGTTGTGTCTTTGCCCCACAATGCTTTCTCCTTCTTTGTGCAATGACCTGCTTAAAGTCTAATGCGTGTTTGATGGTATATATTTAAGCTTGCCATACCTACAGATAAGCTATAAACATATGACAAATGTTCTTTTGATAGTTTGAATACAGCGCGACAGTTGCACAAATGCAATTCCTAAGACTCTTGAGTAAACGGGTTTACCAGAACATAACCTTCTCGTGCTACAAAGAAGAGGAAGGCGACTGTACTATTCAACTTCAAGGAGAAAATGAAATGGAATTTAGATCCTCCGAACAAACCAAGCCCGCTTCATTCACACGGATCCCAAGGTACAGGTACACTCTGTAAAATGAATATTTGTAAATGACAAGAGATAGTAGGCTAAGGCTGAGCTAAGTTCAAGTCGCACAAAGAGTTTGTTAGCACTCGCTTCGCACTCTAAGATTTCCCCCAGGTTTCCTCCACCTTCTCGTGTCCCGTCTATGTTCCTTCCCGAAAAGAACACTGAGTGCGGGCTCCTTTCCCGAACTACTGCTGGTCATTGAACCTAAGCAAGAGACGGGACACGGTGCACTGAGAGAGCTGACTGTTCATCTGAGATAAACACAAACGACTGATACCTGCCACTGCCTAACCCGAGTCGCTCGTATTGTATTGTAGTCCAACACTCTAAATTTCTGCCCGCTGTTCTTAATACTCGTCGACAGCATATACATTTATTCATTTGCATCGTTTTTCGACAATAGATTCATTCTTCCATTCTTAAATTCATGCACCTGTCCGCCGAGTTGTCAGTTAATCCTTCAGCCTACCTTGCGTTCTTTCATTCTTTCGATCTTCTCTTCCTTTGTTCTCCGTTCGTTCATTTACTCTCATTCATTCATTCGTTCGATCGTAATTTCGCTACTCCGTTCGTTCTTTCGTTCGATCATTTGTTCCTTCGTCCTTTCCTCCACTTTTTCGTTCGTTGTTTATCTGCTTATTTTATTTGCATTTTTTTTTTGCAGCAGAAAGATAAAGGCAGTCGCCAGGCAGTAATGAAAATAAACACCAAACGCAAGGACGTTCTTCCGATAATAGACGTTGCTCCAACGCACATCGGAGAATCCGGAGAACCATTTCGCCTTGAAATTGGACCCGTCTGCTTTATGTACTAAAGTTATATTTCTATAACGTAGCTTTTTCACATTTTATTAAGTTAAATAAATTCCTGTTAGTCCAAGGCTTAAAACTAAAGCTATCAATTCAAAACATTTCTCGAATTCTTTGTTAAGTCATGTTGTATCTCGTAGTGTAGTAGGTCCTTTCTTCAGCGTCTAATATAATTAAGAATGAAACTTGTCAACAAATCCTTTGTGTCGAATGAACTTTCTACAACATTGTTTAAATTATAAAGGAAGTTCAATATCCGTTTTAACGAGAGCTTTCGTTTCATCTCATGACAGCAGTTGTCTACCGCATCGTTCGCTGTAGCCGAGCGTCTTGAAACCTCAATCAACTTCAGTCAGTTGTATTTGCCAACACGGAGTCTGTGTACTTTATGTGTGGTGCAAACGTACTCGTATGCTGAAGGGAGCCTTCAAATATGACGCAGAAAGGTTACAAGTAACTCAAAGGATACAAAGACGGAAACGATTGGAAGGAAAAAAAAGATACATTCTGGGCAGGTTTGGGGAGGGGGGAAGGGGGGGGGGGGTGTAAATTCAAGGATATTACCATTTTGAAAAAGTGTATCATCAGTGACGTAAAGCAAACTATGAGTTGATTTGGTAGTTTCTCTTCACAACCGAGCAAAAAAAGAAATGAAATCATCGCAAAATTTTCTTTCAAAACTTTAAATGCTAAGCAAAGAGCAAAAAGTGAGACAAGCAGACATGCCAGGTTAACGCAGACTATTAACCGAAGATCGATGCACAAAGTGTAATCGACGTGAAACTGAGTAGTGAGTTCGGTAGTCAAGTTTCCAATGTACGTTTATCCTGCTGAAAGTGAAAACCTGTTTGTTGGCTTGTTTGCTTGGTATTTGTTCGTTTGGCCGTGTTGCCGACTTTGGGTTATGATATATTAGCTACTACAGGAACTTTATACTGATATAATTATCTATGTGGGCTGATGCTTACCCCGGAATGTGACACATACGGCTGGTAAAACTCAAACAGTGTTGAATAAAGAACTGAAAGGGTCAAGTTATTTGGACATGACTGGCGTCATGAAGATTCTTTGGTTACAGTAAAACACCAACCTGTAACTTTAAACGCTTTTGTCTGAGCAAACGGTTATACAATTACAAGGACAGCAAAGGCTGGAGTTACAGATGGAAAGGTGAAAAAAAAATGAAGGTCGTTTAAAAATAAAACATCGCTTCCACGATAAAAAAAAAAAAAAAAATACTAATCTGCATTACTTTGGGATTAGCGTGGAGGCGGAGGGGAAGAGAACACCAAGTCGAATCAAAACACAATGGAGGAGAATTGTTGAGGTCGTTGAGGAAGAGAGGCACACAGCTGGGTGGCAATGGTGGCAGAGCTCTAGCAGCGAATAGTGGAAAGAAAGAGAATGTCAAAGCCTCGTTTAGATACATGTAGTGGCATGGCGAGACTTAGGTTCAGGTATAGCTACTCTGGTTCACATGCTGCAAATACTAACTCCAAAGAGTCGAGACCTTTTTGTCAATTGATTGTGTATTTTGAAAAAGATACCTTGAGCCTTCCTTCCCCCTCTTCTGCTTGCCACTGTCCTCACCAAGACGTTGTGAATTCCAGTTCTAACCTTCACGATAAAGCCCGTACGCCATGGCATGAACAAGCGTGACAGCTGACGCGATGGAACTTAGTCCACAAAAATTTCAGTTTTTTGTGTTCGTTCAATGACAACTACACTCTAGGAATGCTTCAGTGCCAGTCGAGACATTTGCCGTTTTCTTGTGACAATGCCAACTCAGCTTTTCGAAACCGACTCGAATACTACCTTTACCGAGGCGTACACAATAGATCTGTTGCTCGAAACGTTTCTCACGTCGACCTTTTACTGCCTGGAAAACCCCCCGCCAATTAAGCTATAAACTGTTTTTTTTTTCCCATGGGTTGTACTTGCTGGCTGGTTACAATTTGTTTGTTGATCTGAATGACCTTTTTCCACACCACCCCCCCACTACAACCAACCACCCGAGTTCTCCACACTCCTCCTCCCCACCTTGAATCGCGCTCCCATTTGTTTTTGGAGTGTGTACATTCGGGTGACTTTTCTGCTGGCTAAAGAGTTTCACAGGGCAATTTGCTGGACGTTGAGATATTTCTCCTGGGAAAATGCCATCAAGCACGGAATCTTCGATTGTACACTTAATTTCTTTGCAAATTTCAGTGACTTCCAGTTCTAACTAAGTCGGCTTCCTAGTCTGACGTAGGTACGGTACTGTCTGTAAACAACCACTGTTTCCAAAAATGGTGTTTTTAACATATAGATTCCTAGCGAGGCTTACTGGATGATTCTAGAGAGATAAACACTTCTTTGGGAGAAACGGAACTTCTGCGGAGGAGTTGTTTAAATAGTTTAGATTACTACATAAAACGTATAAGCCAAAAAGTCACGTCTTTAGAAGATTGTTTTCGTGATAAGGCAAGTGTAAATTTACCAGTTTGATGCCTAAGCCACAGATAAACCACGTAAGATTTCCGGTGTTACGTCAATACACAGCAATTTCAGCATGCTTTGGACCAAATTTAATATCAACTCAGCAGTCAGACGTTTGTCAAAACGGAGCAAGGATCACGGGATTAAGTTCAGCGGTACTCGACGCCGCGCCAGGTGGTACTTCACAGCACGTGTCTTTTGGAAATTGTTTCAGGGTTCGCGTGTTTGGCAAGAGTGTTTTTGCTGATTTTCAATTAAGGGATTGTAGCTGAGTCGAGTGTGCCCAATATGAGTTGAGACCCAAGATATTTGGAAATTTGGCTAGAGTTATTCCCGCAGTGCCCCACATGTGTATTTATATCACATCAAGTTAATCTAATTAGAGTTTTTAAGGGAAGTCTCTGTTTTTCTCAGAGGATTTTGTCAAAAGAATTCGGAAGTGCTCATGGCGCTGTTTTGCTTATCATGCGTGGGGTTGCGCTTCCTTTTCGCTAAAACACAAGTTTCTTATCATGTAAGACAAACTTAATAAGTTGCATGGAGAAGCCTTTTCGATTCACGACAAATAACAATGAACGTATTAAACGATTAATTGCAACGAGTTAATTAATTTATTGATTAGATTACTACGAGTATTCAAAATAGCAACATTAGTTTCTTAGCTTTTGAAATCAATTGCATGTGCATCGACTGTTAAAATCAAAACCATGCGTTAATTTTGGGCGTGCTATCTGAATATCATAATAATGTGTTAATTACCTCATCATTATACTGATTGGCAAAAATCAGTGTTCATGCCGGCCGGAATGCAAGAACGAAATACGAGACGATAAACGCAAAAGAACCAATTTAACCGGCGATTGTGAATGTTTGACAGCGATGGAAACGAAAAAAAAAGGTGTTTTTTTTCCTTATGCGTGCGAGAAATGTAAAAGAACAAATTAAGACCGAAAATGAAAGTAAGTAGCTAATGATATGGAAATCGACTTAACACCTTCGCGTGGTTTGGTCACGAGAGAATCAGGCACAGAGGAAGAAAATAGTGAAATTAAGCAGTGTCTACCCTCTTCAGATGTCGTGAAGACGTGGAAGTGACTGTTTTTCTTCATAATTCACCATGTTCTTTCTCCACTCTTAGAAAAAGAGAATGCACATTTGCATGCAAACTGAAAATTTCGTGCCCGGTACTCAAAGAAGTAAAGAGAAACTAATTAAAATGGTCATTTCAAGAGAAGTGGAAAAAAGGTTTCCTTACAGTCTCAACGTTTCTGGCTAAGCCTTTTATCAAAGGTAGTCAAGTGTTCCTTTAATTAAAGGCTTTGGGTTAAAAACAGATAAAATCAGAAGCCACCAGCTTTCTGGAGCCCTGTTGGGAAGATTTAATGCACAGCGTAGTTGACTGAAAACTAGTTTTTCGTAACTTCATCACACAACGTCGAAAAGAGAATTGAAGTGTTCTAGTTTTTCTGTGTTTCCGCGCATCTTAATTTAGTAACTGAAATGATGGCGGTTGGAAAAGACAGAGAGGTCAAATAAACATGGTGTTTATCCCATTAAACGGACTTTCAGACAGAAACTGTGAATCGAAGCTCAAAGAGGTTAAAAAGGTGAATAAATACCAACCAGATTAAGACGTTGAATATGGCTTATCCCTGATCGCTATCTGGCAATGTGCCACCCGTGCCAAAATATCTATCCTTCGATATATTTAACTTGACACAAAATAACACCCAGAAATTGCTAGATGTGTACAGATTGGCTTTGTCTAAGGCGTGCCCAACACAGAATTGCGGGTTGCCAATTCAATTAATTGAACACGGGACAAAACAATTTGCAAATAAAATTGTTCTGACAGCCGCTGAGAAACCAGACTAATCGTTATCACTCTGCTCACAGTAATACTAAGGATCTTAGTAAAAATAATTCCCCTTTGAAATATTAAATCACAAAAGTTAGGAAGGATCTTCCAAGGAAAGCCGACGCTTGTGAGTTTTAACATTGGATCGTTACGAATTCGGCAGGAATTAAAATTTAAAATTCCCTTATTACCTAACACCATATGCTATTTAATTAATTTCACACTGTGACACGTTTCACATTTGCACAGATTTCGCAAAGGAAACACATTCCTTTTGATGATTCCCGGACAGAAATGCTGTGAAGGTTTTGAAGTCTTTTTTCGCAGACTATTTGAGATTTTAATCTCAATTTTAGCGCTGCTCGGATAACTAAAATTGATTATTTTTATTATTATCCAGATTGTCTCTTTTGCTTATTTCAAAATTAGAAAGCTGACCTCCGCAGTTTGCGACTAAAACGGACAACAATGTTATTTGTTTTATCAATACCACAAACTATTGCAAATACGAAATCACATGGGCGTGCCCGTTACTTTATATGTTGACACTTCATGATCTTGCAGATCTACGTAATCTTTTTTTATCTACAAAATACGTCGCAGAAGCAAGTCAGGCGGCAGAGCGGCAGAGAAAAGCATGGCGCCATTAATGAAGATTTTTGGATTGACTTCGATCCTGTTTATTTTGCCTAGGATACCAGCTTCCATTGGATACAGTAAGTATCTTTGTTGATACATTATATCAATAATAACTGTTAAAGTATTGTTAGCGGTTCAGGAACCTTTAGCCTTGTTCGACTACTCTGTACGTGCACTTGTCCCTAAGAAGTTGAAGAGAACACTGCTGGCGCCTGAACATCGATCTTGCGCTAGTTTCTTTTTATATCGATTCGGTTTGGATGATGTTCATGTAAGCTCAGTGTTGCCATTTCATTGATCGCTAATTTGTTCGATTAGCACGAATCATCATACCGTACTGATAGATGTATAATGCATGTACACTTTACCCCAAAATCAAAAGTAAACCAGTTATAGTAAGCTGAGTGGCCTGAGCATCAGTAGTTACATTGGCTGCTTGGGCTAAATCAAGTTGGCAGCCAATTGCTCCAACTATTCCCTATAAGCCCCCGCCGTGGTATTTCTCATAACTCCACTGATTTTAGTCGAAACGATTTCCATCTCGTGATCCGCATGACTGCCCCGCACGATCTTCAGATGTATATTATGTGCGGAATGTTTAGACTAGAGAGCGCTTACAAAAACTCTCCACAGATTAAGGGCGACAAATAAGGTATGAAAGTCTTAGTTATTGAGATAGATCACGGATCAAGTCAAAACTTTGGAAATGTAGAAGGTTTTATTTCACGGAGTTGCAAAGCTAAATCAAAGTGTAACCGATGAAAAAATCGATTGTTCAGTTAGAGTGGCCTGTAGTTGGGGAGTGAAGAGTGTAATTCACAAGTACTTCAAAAATCTTGGAAGCTACCGACGTTTGGAATGTTTTCCATTCAAACGTGTAAAATGCGTACCTACACTCTTAATCCAGATTGAGTGTGTTTTGTTAGTTTTTGAAGTTTTAAATGTCATTCTGCAAATGAAGTGGGAGCAGACAAATTGCACATTACAATTGACAT
>JAHPZR010048699.1:0-18102 GCA_019787425.1 Platygyra sinensis | reverse complement strand
ATGCGCACAGTCATCATCACCCGGGCAGTGGCCACCTCGTAGAAATCGAGAGGGACTAATCTTATTGTTAAATAGATGTAGACAGTATACTTATTAATTGCATTCTTAGATTTAACAAACTGAAATTGTACGCACCAAGGTTGACAGCCCTTAGTTGTGAGTGGTTCTTCCCGTCAGTTGAACGCATGGTCGAGGGACTGTCGAGAAAATTAAAAATAATTAATAATTAATGAAGTACATCACGGCATTCATAACAGTGAAATAAGAGAAGATGATCCATTCTACCGAGAAATCATAACATATTTCTGCTGACTCAACGAGAGATCAGAAAGGCAACGTTTTAGAGAAAGGTTCGGACATGATAATGAATGTTAATTAACTTTCATTGTTATATAGCTGGCAATTCTCCCGCTTCAGCGCGCCCATTCATTGGCTAGTTCATGGTCACATGACATCTAACAATGAAACTGTTTCCCGCCAAATGCCATGAGCGGGCAACATTGCGAAAACTATGACGTTCAAACGGGAAACAGTTCACTGTTACCCGCGAAATATTGACCACTGTTGCACGTGATCAGAGGTGGCCACTTAACGACTGGTCCCTCGAATCTCAATTTTTCCTCGACTTCGTCTCGGGAAACATTGAGATTCTCGGGAAACAAAATTCACTGTTCCCCTCGGGACCAGTCGTTAAGTGTTAAATATTGAACGTTCTTTCAGGCCCCGTGTCTTCGGTACGTTGATATTTCATCTAAGGCCCCGTTTACACGAGTCCAAGCAAATTTTTGCGCGGACGAATTTTGTTCCTGGACCGCCTGTTTACTACCCTGGGTGCCAGAGGTTTTTCTTGCGCGGTTTCCGGTGTCAGTCATATCTTATCTTACCTTTTGTTACCATTTTATTGCAACGGGAAACCTCGAACCAAGCTCCCCGCATTCAAAACCCTGGTTTTTACATTTTTTCAAACTTAATTCCTGACCCGGGCCTGGGGCCAGCATTTATGTTCTCAGTTTGCTAAATTCCCCACGTGGGTTGCGCACGGACATTCAAAGTCCCAACCTCATCCCGTGCCCTCCTCCCCCCCTTCCCCTCCCCCCCCCCCCCCCCCCCCCCTTGGGCATAACATTGATAGCAGTTACCAAAAAATTAAGGAATGCGAAACAGTGGGAAAGCTTCCGGAATCTGAGAGAATTATTGAAGTTCGGTTCAGTTCGGGATTTCCGTTCCTTTTTTTTGGTATCTGGAATTCGCATTTCCGAATTGAATTGAACTTTCCCCAAGTTATTTCTGTAACATTTGCTCCCCTTTCGAGAGTTGTACGCATAGCCAGAAATTCCGAACCACGAGCGGCGTTACATAGATCGCTACAATCAATGTTGTGATTGGCTCACGGCTTTCTTGTAAACAAGTCACGCTAGCGCAGTTACCATTATATTGTATATGATGATTTTCAACCCGCCAACTGTAAAGCGTTTTTGGACCATAGGGAAAAAACGTTATATAAATGTTTCATCATCATCATCATTATTATTATTATTATTATTATTATTATTATTATTATTATTATTATTATTATTATTATTATTATTCTTACTCTTACTCTTACTCTTATTCTTACTCTTATTCTTATTCTTACTCTTACTCTTATTCTTATTCTTATTCTTCTTATTATTATTCATTATTAAGTTACGAATATTGCATTCCAGGAAAAAGTGAAATGGAACAGAACTTCCCGGTACCTCGCGAAGTTCTTTTTTTTTTCTTTCATCCGTTACTGGGAATAACCAAACATAAATATTTGATCGGAAAAAAGAGACATTTCCCTGTCGTTTCTTTGTCGCAGTCTTGGAGTTTGAGACTTTCATTAGCTGTTTACTCATCGCAAGCAGAAAATTTGATATGATAACCGTTCGTTAGTGCATGTGAGCCTGTCATAGCAACTCATTAATTTATGCCTTATGCTGATCAAGCCAGGTTTCGTCTTTTTTACGGAACTTTTCAAGAAATTTCAGGAGGTCAGCGAATAGTTCGTAAATTTCCTGGGGAATATTACAAAAACAAAATCAGTTCGGGATTTCCGTTCCTTTTTTGGTATCTGGAATTCGCATTTCCGAATTGAATTCAACTTTCCCCGAGTTAATTCTGTACCATTTGCTCCCCTTTCGAGAGTTGTACGGAAAGTTTTGGCCGAATGGAAAACGTCGACCACAAACGTTTGAATTTCTTATTAAAAATCATCCAATCCAAAATTTCACGAGCAGACTCGAAGGAAACAGAAATTTTGAAGCAAAAAAAGTTAACAGGAAGTAAAAGTACGAAGCAGTGAAGCAGTGAAACTATTTACGGAGATTTTCTGGCACCAATCAGAAGCCAGAGCTACTCCAACCATTTGGAACTGGTCCGTTAAAACCTTGTCCCCTTGACGTCTTTTTTTTTACGTTAAATGGAGTTCCAGCTTTTTAATACAACTAGTATACTTGTATCGTCGCAATGCTAACTTGTAATGCTAAGAAAATGCGCACATCTTTTTCGCCAATTGAGCATTATTTTGATGCCCTTACAGTCTTGTCAACTGAAAATAGTTACCGTATTTACCAAATCAAAGTAAATATGCTGTAACATACTGAAGACCACGCGCCCACCTTTAAATACGATACATCAACTGGGACAGTAACCTTTATAGCTTGTATAATCCATCAAACAGAATGCTTCTCCCCGTAAAAAGGTAATAAATGCAGTAAGTAGGTTGGGCCAAGTGGCCCATCAGGCCAGACAATATCCAGGTTTCTGTAGCATAAAGCACTAGGAGTATTTTTACTCCCCTCCGGTTAGGATGCTAGTTGACTGCAGGTTCTGTTACCCCCCAGTATTAAGTTCGCTGGTACCTATTTATACACCTGGGAGGAGAGAGGCACTGTGAGAGTAAAGTGTCTTGCCCAAGAACAACACCGTCAATAGCCACGGCCAGGGCTCGAGCCTGGACCGCCTAACAAGACACAAGGAGAACACCACAGGTTGATTCAAGAACTCGTGTTTACTTCACGATATAAATTATTACACGCGTCGGAAGTTAGATCAGTAAGAAGACGGAGGTTGATAAAACGGCTATACTTAACTTGGTATGAGACTATGTTCAAGGATAGTGAAAGTAAGAAAAAAAAACTTCTACCGTAGGTCTTTTCCTTCATTCTTTGTGTGGTTTAAAAACGGAAATATATTCACATCGGGCTACTTAAAAGGGAGGAACAGACGACCATCACTGGGTGTAATTTGAGACATGGAAAGATGGTAACTTTTGTTCTCCAGTACGTGTTCCGATTTCGCCGTTTGTAGATACAGCATTCATCTCGTTTCAAGTTGCCAGGCAACCGAAATGCCCGAGGATTCTTTTAGCGAAGATATTTCCACATCAGCGAGGAGGTGGAGGCCCAAACCTCTGAGGTCCGCCCGGTGGAAAAGGACCTGGAAACAAAGCAATCAAAACAGTGCTTTTCAGTACATTCGATTATTTAGCCTTTAAGCAGTACTAGCGGCGATAACTTGTTTCGCCGCTAAACAAATCAACCGAGGCAACCCGTCAAAGTGAAGGGGTTCATACCTTAGAGAAAAAAAGCTAGACTTCATACAATACATCTTGTAGAAGAAAAACTAATATCGCTGTTGTTGTTGTTGTTGCCGTTGTCGTAGTTGTTGTTTTGAGGAAGATCGTATGGGACGTATCCTCAAAACAAATTATCAGACTTTTTAAAAACACACATCGAAATTAAAAAAGTCTTTAAGAAACTCGCGGTGATGCCCTCGGCCCAGGCCATCACTCTTTCTTACGCAGTAAGACAAAATATACACCGATTTTCTCTTCATGTCATTGTAATGTACAGCATAAATACAACATTACACAGCGGAACTTTAACGACGTGTAACAGCAAATACAAATGAATTCATGAAAATTGCCTTTTTAGGACACTGTTAGTTGACTGTAGAACGATATGCAATATCAAACAGGACCCTTTATTTTCACTCACCTCCAGGCGGCATCATCCTAAATGGCATTGGTGGCGGAGGACCCAACAGGCTCGGTATTCCACCAGGTGGTCCCATGTCATTCTGCATGGGTGGTCTACCACCAAACTGCATGGGAGGTGGTCTGGGCAGGAGACCGCCACCTGGATGATCTGGACGACCAAGGAGAGGCTGTTGAATCCAAAATAATACAAGTAAACAAAGTGACAGCTTCATCAGGGTGGTATTCAATTGGGCATATTGTGAAGCCAAAACAAAACCAATTACTTCACCCTTGCGTATAAAACTACATGTACACGGCCAGTCAGCAAAATCTAAAACAAAGTAATTAACTGATTACTTTTGACACTCGTTGGAAAACTGCTGTATCTGAGTATCAATTGTACACCTCCAAAAAATCACAATAAAGTAAAGGCTTTTCATATTTAGTCAAAAGGTACAGAACTATTGGTTTGGAGGTACATGGCAAGATGGCAAGTGAACACTTGTTTGAGGACTACAGCTTACAGTGTACCTTCTAAAAGTCGCTTTTTTGCACACTGAGAAAGCGATTGCTATTTACCCCCGAAATGAAATTTCTGAACTTTTGACTAAATGGAAAGTGTTCCAAGTATACTTTCCTTTATAAATGGCAACAAGGGACTTTTCCAAGATGAGAGTGGCAATTCCACAAGCAGGTCCATGTTTGTGTAAAATGCTGTAAACATTAAGTTTGTTCACTGCCATTGTAGCAAGCGAGTACAACTAAGGTTGGCTGAACATCAAATGCAACATACAATGTACATAGATATTCAACTATACAAGATAGCACATAGCAGTGTTACAAAAAATGTATACAGTATATATGCAAACTATATTATCACAATCATCAGGTAACAGATTTCTGGATGAATCCTAATCAGCCCTGTCAAAATGTTTCATACATGTAGCAGCAGGTGGGATAATGGAAGTAGGAAGTACATGTAAAGGCCAAGAGAAAAATTTGCTGTTACTCAGAATGAGTGAACTCCAGTCTAAGCTAAAAGTAAATATCAATTTACTTCAGGTGGCAGTATAGGCAGCCACTGGCACAGTTTGACAAGTTTTAAAAAGACATTCATAAAGACATTCATACCGTAAATAAAAGCACTACAGAGCACTAATCAACATGGTTATCTGAAATGACCTAGTTAGAACTACTTGTATAAAAGTAAAGAAAATTCAAACACTATAAAATACGCAACCCTGACCTGAGGTGGTGGTGGCATGTTTGGTGGTACAGGGGGTGCAAACTGGCCTCCCTCCATGGGTGGTGGTGGGGGTTGCATTTGGCCTGGGGGACCTACTGCACCAGGAGGAGGAGGGGGAGGTGGTTGATCAGGCTGTCCAGGCATTGGAGGCATGCCAGGCATTCTTGGAGGAAACATTCCTGGTGGGGGGAAGCCAGGGGGCGGCATCATACCTGGTGGAGGCATACCTGTTAACAAAAGTAAACAATGAAAAATAATAAAATGATATAGTTATATATACATGGTTAAGGCCAATGACAAATGGTTGAGATTTAAGATTACATGTGGCCTGTTACAGGTTCTTGGTTTGTCAAGCTGAGATAAAGGGGATCAAGGATCAAGGTGAGCAAAAGAACAAGGGATATTCGGAGGTTCAAATGCCTGCGACTTTAAGTCTGGGCATCTTTTAAAAAAAATTACAGTACAAGTTGATAGATTTAGTATATAGAGAATGAAAGACTGGGACAGTTTACACTGTAGATTCCTTCCTATACAAAGAGGCATAAAAATTAAAATAATGCCTAACACCTTTGCTCCACTAAGGACTTACATACATGTAAATCTAGCAAAGAACTTTGCCTTTTCTTATGACTATTCATTTTTTTGTTTCACATGTATCTCTTCGTTGCTATTAACATGCTATTTATTAGCTACATGTATGTTGTATGCATATTCTAATCTGGCTAAGGGCTAATTTGCAAGCAAACAAAATAATATTAAAAAGGCGGCCATTTGGGAATAAATGGTATGAAAGCTGACGAATGTGAAGTCTGGATAGCTTCATTCTCCCAAACTTCCACTCACATGTTTCTATAAGGCATTATTAGACTGTGAGCTCGAGATTTCTATTGCATCACAGTTGACAAGGGGCGCTGTCTGAGTCATCTCTCACGCATAGAAATAGGCCATGTTCGATATATCAATAGTCTAACATGGCTCCGAGGCTTTCGGGTCAAACATCCATATTTGGTGTTGTTTTATTTTTATCTTAGTCTCTCTTGGGAATTGAGGAACAAAAGAAACTTGAAAAATTTGCAATTTTGACCCGAAAGCCTCGGAGCCATGCTTGAATATTGATATATCGAACGTGGCCTATTGAGAGTGAAAAATCTACTAGTTGTTTAAAACTTTATCTACATGTAAATCCTCTTCAAAGACACTTCAAAAACACCAAGCAGCTGTCATTTCCTTAAAGATCACACATTGCTATGCTACTATCACTGAATAGATGAAGTGAGTAGCAGAGCCAATCAGAGACGCCATTTGTGATAGAATGCTAGTAGATTTATATTAAAACTCTTTAGTATAAATTTACCGTAGTCTATTGTGAATCTGTGAATTTGATTGGCTATGTTACCGTTGACTATCTGCTGATAGTCAACAGTTACGCATCAGTGCACATCGCACATCACGTTTGAATCTGATGCAACATAATAAGAAAGTTCTTTTCTACGCGTTACTTGACTTTTTTTCGTTTTATGCTATGAGACTACGGTAAATTTATACTAAAACAATTAGACTACTCTATATGAAAGTAATGTAACACGAGCGTGGGACCTAGAAAAAATCTGAGTCCCGATAGGATTTGAACCCATGACCTTCCGAACACCGGGCGGCTGCTCTATCCACTGAGCTACGAGAACTCATGGAGAGCCAGGTCATTTAACTGAGTTCTTATATGGCATGCGTCTCCTGCCTCCTGCAGGATTCAGCAATGAATATGTGATAAATATTATAAGAACTCAGTTAAATGACCTGGCTCTCCATGAGTTCTCGTAGCTCGGTGGATAGAGCGTCTGCCCGGTGTTCGGAAGGTCATGGGTTCAAATCCTATCGGGACTCAGATTTTTTCTAGGTCCCACGCTCGTGTTACATTACTTTCATATATATATTTACCGAGCTGCAATTTCACCATCACTCATTTATCACTATTAATTAGACTACTCGCTACAAGTGATAGTCAACTTGGCTGCACCTCGTTGACTATCTGCTCGTAGAAAACTCGGGCTCGTAGTCTAATTGTTAAACAGAAACAGTTGTAGTACATGTACATGTTTTATATTTTGTAATTATTAAGCCGACAGCACTGAGGGTGTCTGCTTAATAGAGGTTTCACTGTAGTACTATGTGATTCTTACCAAAATATCATTCAACAACTACATGTATTAGTTTTGTCCCTTGTTGCATGAACACACAGAGAGAATAAACATTCTCCAATATTGTTCTTCATTCTCAAAAGTAAATACAGTACAGGTCAGAGATAAGTGGCCTACGCACATGCAAAACACACACACAACTTTTGCGCAAACGCGTGTTGAAAAATGCGTGCCAAAACACACGTTTGCACGCATTTGATGCATGTGTTTCCTTTTGTTATTCACTCTACTCATAACTGTGCTTTCTGTGGCATTCTTCTGCATGTAAGAAAAACCAAGACAAAAGGCAGTTCCTACAAACACCGCTAAAAGTATCTCCGCCGACAAACAAACAACAGATACATTTTTGGCCATGTGCCAAACGTCTGACTTTTACTCAAATATTTTTGTTGTGAACTGAATGTAAACTAAAACAATCCCAGTCATCGATTTTCTGTTATATTACTGTAGCTTGTGGTGTTGTTGTTTGAATCTCATCTCTATCGCCGAGTTAGCAAGGAACTAAGAGAACAACTCACTGAAATTCTTGTGCACAGCATTACATTTTCAATCCCAAACTGTGCGGAGTTTATAGCGTTTACATTGTGTCTAACGTGCGTTTGGTTTTGCAGTGTAAATTGTGTCAAACTTTCTGTTTTCTATCATTCATTGTCCTTCTATCACAGCAGTTGAAGAAAAAAATATACAAATCAGAGGAAAAACTTTCTGCTTCATTCACTGTGATATTTTGCTAGCTGAGGGAACCTAAGATTGTGATTGTGGCCAGCCTGTTTATCAAAAGTCAACAATAAGAGTTAACACAGTAGTCTCATCTGGGATCCATCTAGCTTTTACATGAAGGCCTAAATGTAACAGAACTTTACATGACATGAGTAACTTAATGCTGCCACTGGAAGCCAAGAAACTTTTGGCTGATCCTAAGTTCAGTGAGTTAAAGCCTCTCAAAGCGCTGGCTCATCATGCAATAAATTTAGGAAGAGCAGCGTGGTTCTGGTCCCAAAGAAACATTCCTTCAGTCTGACAAGTACCATTCTCAATCAGACGCAAATTCTCTTGCATGATCAATATGTGAGCAGCTTGGACTAGTTCTGTCTTACCATAGACTGAATTAAAGAAACACAACAGGCATGGAAGAGACAACTTACCTGGAGGAGGCATGCCAGGTGGAACAGGAGGCATCGGTGGGCCAGATGGAGGCATGTTAGGTGCACTGGGTATCGCGCTTGGTACAGGCACAGCCATGACCGCAGGTGGCATGACTGCAGCAGCAGCAGCTGGCGCAGCTGCAACAGGAGCTGGAGGTGCATCTGCAAACAGCTGATGAGGTCTGTCAGCTTGGGCAAGAGGATTTTGTGCGGCCAAGAGTCGTTCTATGAAGAGAAAATGCTTGAGATCACATTGAACGCACTCTTGCAAATATGTCTTGAATAATTTTTAAAGTGCACCGATCAAGGTGAAAATACAGTGTACTTTAAAGTGCTACTGCGCCCAAAAATCAATTCTACTTTTTCTTTGTATTTCAAAACTATGTAACTGAACCACTAAGTGACCAAAGCTTTAAGCCTTCATTTAAAAAAGAAATCTGTTTATTTTGACTGAAATTTTCCTAATTAATGGTCCGCCATTACCAACTTTAAAATCTTGAGAGAGCTGGATCGAGAATGGGATGACGTCAAAGACTCACTAGTTTAAAGATGCAATGCATGTACACGCGCTTAAATTAATATGCAGCACGGGAGTTTCGAACTTTCAGACTTTTACACTCGCGCTTTGCATGTACAATGAGCTGCGTTTACATCATTGCTGCAATTTTAAGCTAGTGAGTCTTTGACGACATCTTATCCTCAATCCAACCCTCTGAAGTCCAATCGGTCAGTTTTGAACGTGAACAATGGCGGAACGTGAAATCCTAAACTTGTACTCAAAGAAAACAGCCTTCGGATAAAATTTGAAGCTTAAGATTTTGCCAGTGAGGTGTCAAACAAACACGCTTTTAAAATCCGAAGGAAAAAGAGAAGTGAATTTTTTGATCACAGTAGCACTTTAAAGATTGCCCTGTAACCCTGTAAGAAATGTTTTCATTGCAAACATACATTGTACATGTACTGTAGTTTTTATACAGCACAGAGACCTGCTTACTGTAGCCACAATGTATTGTCCACTGCAGAAGCGTGAGAGCACTTGAGCAGATTCGACTGAAAATCTAAACATTTCAACTGAAACGTTAGTGAATGAAAAGCTACCCAACCAATTTTAAGAGTTTTCAGTGGGAAAATGTCCAAATGAGTGCCTTGCAAAAGTTGCAAAATTCCATAGAAACCCTTATCATTTTGCGGTCTGTCCACCCAATCCATACAAATTCTCTTTTTTGGGTGCTTCTATTTGTGGTAAAGACTCTTAAATTTAGTTGATCTTGCATTTGAATATCGTTAGTTTTTCAAACAAACAGAAAACACTCTTTCCCAGTCATCTCACATTTCTGCAATGGCCTATTGGCATGAGAGTCCCAGATACTAATAACAGGCCTTCTGACAGGGAGTGGAAAAAAAAAAGAAAATTGTGCACTTTTTTGGAGGCGAATTGTGCGGGACAAAAAGTTAATTGTGCGGGATTGCACAATCTTGCATCAAACAAAATATTTCGTATCCCACTCCCTGTTAAAGTAAACATCGAGTCCTCCTTATAAATCACACCTTTTCTTGTAATATCAACGTGAAATTCCTCCTGTAATGGCTAACTTACTTCTGGATTCTACTTTGAGTGATTTTTATCTTACTGACTGAAGTTTAGAACCTATTTTAAACCAATTCTTTGTTTGTCAAAGCAATCGAAAGAGCTAAACGAAAACACTCGAGGAGATCGCCCCATACATGTACATGTAAGTCCTACAGTACATGTAGCAAACCTCTAAGTACATCATGTATGTCTAAATGGAGTTAGGAGACTAGTGTCCAGGACAGTGCAGGCTACGGTAAGAATGCCTTGTTGTTTGGATAACGCAATCAACAAGTTATTTTTGAAGGTAAATAGTCTGAAAATAGTCTTAAATATTCTAGAAATATTGATACTCAATAGAAATACCCGTTTTAATTAAAATTTCAAGTAAACATCTGTATTGTGCAGGATTTTGCGAATTTTCTCGGATTGTGCGTTATTGTGTGGGTTTGACTGAATTGTGCGGTTCCACACCCACGCACCCTGTCAAAAGGCCTGTAATAATGTACTTACATGTACATGTAACATAATTTAAACAGAGTTTTGAAGATAATTTATTGTTCTTGTTGCTGCTGTCAAGTGCATGATCTAATGAGACTGGATGATCACAGTAATTAGGCAAACTACTGATACTGCTGGTTTCAAACCATTTGCTTTGACTGTTAGCTGCTTGGTGCGATGTGCAGTACACACTGTAACTGAGTGTATTACAGATCACTAAAGTGATTTATGCATTAACAATGTTCCTTCTTAGGAGAGCACTAGCCAAATAATTCCCAGATGAAAAGACATGTGCACTTTACACAAAGGTGCTTTATTATCCTGACACACATACCTGCTGCAGAGCCGTGTCTTTCACCTTTAGCTTCTTTCTTGAATGCATACGAGATTGTAATTGGTCGATTGCACAAGTATTGTCCATTCATAGCTTCCATAGCTGCATCAGAGGCATCAAAACTTGCAAAGTTGATGAATGCAAAACCTTTGGAGTTGCCTGTCTCAGGATCTCGCATAATCTGCAAGGAATGCACTTGTGAGAATTTACACACCATCTCAGATCAAAGACAGTGTGGTTGGAACTGTCGTAATCAAAGAAAGCAAAACACAAAAAAGGTCTTTTTTACATTGTAATTACTTACTTTAGGGGTTTGGAGAATAACACCAAAAGCACTGAATGTGTCATAGAGCAGCTTTTCATCAATCTCTGGATCAAGATTTCCAATGAAAATGTTTGCACCAACATCAAGATTCTTATTGTGTGCCGATGCCTGAGAAAGAACACAGGGTGTATAGCAAGAATCAATGCGCATACACTGTATACTTTGCGTACTGCATTTTTGTACATTAACCTTATTAAATACATGTATATCCTCTGCTTAGTGATGTCTCAGATCAGAGACAAATACAGTACGAGGTTTCTAATTTCATAAGACTTACTCAAGAGTTTATAGAAACACAAGTAGTGGAAGTTTGAGAGAACAAGAAATGCTGTGCAAACATGAGCCGACAGTCGAGTGCTTCTACAGCTTCTTTGAGTCCTTCCAAAATTTGTGTTTCTATTTGGCTCGATAGAAACACAGAGAACCTGTTAATCTACTGTATTTCTTTTAGAAAACTCCATGAGGAGAAAAACACAACTTGTTGACTTGACCATCAAAATATAAATTCTCTTTGCTAACTCCATCATTATGTCAACAGTGTACTAGTTCTAAGTTTTTAATAAGTTTTATAGAAACATGATTTTTACATTTCTGATTTTTAACTACATGTGATCAACATGTGTAATTTCTTTGGGCTATTTCCTTATACATGTACATGTACATGTACATGTGATGCACAAGTTGTAAAGTACCACAAAAAGTTATCACAGTGTATACATTTTTACAACTCTTGTTCTACAGTGTGTACACATTGATGACTTAGTAATATTTCTTAGATGCACATTCATCAATAATTATTAGTTTCCAATAATAGAAAACCCAACTGGTTAGTTGTCAAGTTTTCTTGGTTAGGGGATTATCTAGTTCTAATGACAACAAAAACAGAGCAGAGAGAGTTTGTTTCTGTATTAGACATGCATGTACACCTGTAAAAGGCAAAAAAAGAGCACTTTCCTTTTTTCTTCCTTGCAAATAAATCCTGATCCTTGCTTATTCAAGATCTCTGTTGTCAGGACTGGTACATGTACATGTATAATAGAATTGGTTCATGGTCTTACTGTACATGTACTTAGCTGTGTCTCTATCAAGCTATGGATGCCATTTGGAGTTTGGGCAGGACTCCAGAACTACACATACATGTGAACACATGTATGAAGTGATGCTCTCAGCTACACCTTGAGCAATTTCTACCATCTACAATCCATACATTGTACCTGGGTGTATTTAGACAGATGGCAAGCATTCAGCAATCTAATAATACAAATATAACCGGTACATATACATGTACATTGTACATGCACAGTACATATGCATACACAGCGATAAAATTTTTCATGTACCTTGTTCACTCTGATTGGTTTCCCATACACCTTTATCATGTTCATCACTTTGATGGCATAATCAGCATCCTCCTCGCCAAGAAATTCAATGAACCCATAACCTTGATGCAGCTGGGTGATACGATCTTTAGGCATGTGAACATTCACTTAAAAACATGCACAAAATCAGCACAAACAGTTTACATTTACATGTCCACACTTTGTATAATATAATTATTGTGTTTAATCTGAAGTTAAGAGTTAAATTTTAACAGAGTGGAAGTCGACTTCAGAGTCAAGTTAATACACGTACTGTAGTGTTTAAAAGTCGATGATGTTTTAAGTCTGATCCATCGAAAGCGATTGGTCAGTTATGTCATAATGGTATTGGATGACAGACTCATGTGAAGTTTGTCATCAGTTATTGTTTGGTTTCTTGATCTGCCTTTTGTTAGTCAAATTGGTCAGTTTGAGATCCGTCTACTGTTAGTCAAAATGAGTCAGTCTGTTAGAAGTCTGTTTGTCAGTTTCATGTTTGTCATGGATAAGTTGTTTTACATTAAAATGTAAGACACCGGTATTTATTGACATCTGTTAAGAGGGGTTTGTTCTAGGTTAGTGTACCTGCTTTCTAAACTCAGTCATTGGAAATAGTTAATGTAACAAGTTTTTTTCAGTAATAGGGGGCAAAGGGAGTGTTCGTCCACTCAACTTCAATTTTGTTCATTGCTGGTGAGCTGAGGAAGTTGTGCAGTATACATGTACACCATATACATTTTTATATAACTGTACACTTCAACTTACCAACTGGCCCTGCTTGGAGAAAAAGTTCCCAAAGCAGAGTTTCTGATACTTTTTCATCCAATCCTCCGACATAAATTGTGGCATCTATGAAATTAAAATGAAAACAAAGGAAACAAAAGTTTACCTGTCTGTGAAAACTAATAGCCTTTCTGGTTAAAGTGATTATGAATGCCCGGAGTTAATATGATTACATCATCACTGATTTGATCATAAATTGTCATGAGGAGATGTTTAATTCAGCTATGCCACTACAATGTAGTTCTATGCTTTGGGTATTTGACTGGTCTGCTACAGGCCACTTTTTCTGATTATTCTATGCTTGCCTGATCTCTTGCCCATTGGGTAATGAAATGAAATTAACTGTTACTTGCGCAGGGGGGAAATCTTAGTTTGCTCTTTTAATGTTTTAGTTTGCAGACAACTTTTTTCTGCCAAATAGACACTTCTCTCATTAATCCCATCTTCAAATGCAAACAATTTTTACAAAGTAAAACTGAAAAATGCATGTTTCTAACATTTTTTGGCAGAATATGAACATGGTTTGTGTAAGTGACCAGCAGACACATGCCAAAACACAGAACTTTTACTTGCAGAAAAACATTGTAAACTCACCATAAACTACATGTCATGGAAACTTTGATAAAGACTCCAGTTTTCAAAGCAAAAGTATGTAGCCACTAGAATGAAATATTTGTTGTGCAATGGAAGCTTTGATCAACATCTTTTATCGAAGAAAGACTTATTTTACTGTTTCAATGAACATTTCATGTCAAACAGAGCCAGAGATATTTATTTTTTCAAGCAACAAGCAATTTACCAGCAGGTGCAAACCACAAAACTCTTCCTGTAGTTTCCAGGGTTCATAATTAACTATAAATTATTCTCAAAATTAACTGGCAACTGTCAATGTAAAACCAAAGATGATTATTTCATTTAAAAACTGTGAGGACCACCTGCAAAATAACTATTTGCCCTGGTGAGTTGTTCACAGCCATGTAAACTGCCAAGTAACCATTACATGTAATATTCAGTAAATAATAACAATGTGTAAAATATGGAGTCCAAGCGACTGTTTCAATTTTTTTTCCCAACTTTTTGGCAGCTAAAGATCAAGCAAATGTTACTAATTGGTACTTTGTCAGTGAATTTGTGAACTCATCCAAAACTGGAAATATTTAAGGTTTTCACCGATGTTTTTCACAATATGAAAAAAACCTGATGCTCATTCATTCCAGAAATGTCCTATGTTTGTCCAACAATGCGTCATATAAAGAAACTTATTGGAATGAATATGAAAGAGACATATACATGTACACACAGACTTGCGCATGTTGACATTCACGATATGCAAAATACTCGTGTATCATACAAATATGTGTTGTTTTGCTTATATTGCAGTCAAACGGGATGTTCTTTTGATGAGAACTTCGCAAACTTCCACCGGAAGTCCGAACATTGGTATTTGATTAAGAGTTTGAGTTGAGCAAGTTGCTATCGCTTTCGTGCCGTTTTCAAAAATCATTTGAAAAGCAGTTTGCGACTTGAAGTTCTTACTGTGGCTTATGTTGGCTAACATACATTATAATCGTATCACGAGGCTTGAAAAGGGAGAAAATAACTGCCCTGTGGACGTCTGGTCAGTTCAAAACAAACACAAAACACAGAAGAAGTTGGATTATCACCTCCGACGGTATCTACAGTAATATTCACAACTGCAAACTCTACTTCCGCTCCATGTCATCATAATGTAAACAAACTTGAAGTTTTGTGTATTATGGACATATAAAGGCAACACTTGCAGTCCTGTCATTTTCATATAATTTTATAATGCAAACACATAACTTATGGTTCCTTTGAGTTTCGACAGCCAACGAATTAGCAACAATAGTGACTGCCATTACATTTCAAAACAATGGTGGCAAACAGTAGATACTTTCACATGATGCGAGAATATCTTGGAAGTTGCTCATGCAATGGCTCTTCCACGTTAAAACTCCACTGCAAACCTGTCTTCAAAATACTAAATTAACACTTGAAATGTTTTGGGAAATCTCAATGAGTTCTTGCTATTACGTACCAAATGAACTGAGCAACTTGGTTGTGCAGGTTGCAACTTGCTCGACTCAAACGGTCAACCAAAATACCAAAATGTTGCTACGGAAGTTTGCAAAGTTCCCATCAAAAGAACATCTGGTTTGACGGTATCTGAGCTGCAATGTAAAGTGTAAATCTGGTTCCTCAAAGAACACCTTCACATGTAAATGAAGTGGTTGGGCATTCTGCAACTGCTCCGACTGTTGATACTCCCATTTTAATTACTGAGAACTAACGATAAACAGACGAACTTGAACCTGAGTGGTATTCAGGCTAACTTAAGTACTATTTAGGCCTAAGTGTAATCTGCAGTCTGCAATTATTGCCATATAGCGATTTTAAGGCCATATGAAATAAGTATTTTCAAGGACAATTTAGGGATCCTTGCAATTAAAAAAACCATTACAACACCATCAAATTCAAGGGCATTACAAACTTTGATTCGAGCGCTGTTATAAACTCGCTAGCGAACTACACATGTTACATGCACTAAGTTCTAAAGTTTTCTAATCCAACAACCAATTGCAAAACACTTTAGAAAACAGTCCTAAGAAAGCACGCACGCTGATTGGTTAAAAATCGTGTTTGTATAACTCGATGGAGACACAGATCTAGCGCAAGCTGTTGACGTAGTGATGGCGCGAGCAAAGACAATTTACATTTTGATATCCAAAGTTAACAAGTTGTTTTCCTTCTTCTCATCGTGGTGTTTTCTAAAAGAAATAGAAAACATGTACTTTGTGTTTCTATCGAGTTATACAAACACTCGTGAAAGTTTGGGAGAACTCGAAAAAGCTGTGGAAACACTCGCCTGCGGCTCGTGTTCCCACAGCATTTCTCGTTCTCCCAAACTTCCACTCGTGTTTGTATAACTCGATAGAAACACGGTACATGTTTTCTATTTCTTAAATAAAGTACACAATATGCACATGGACGCGTGGAAAAGTGGTAGAGCTTAAGATTTATGGAGATTCTAAAGTAAATGGAATGAAAGGAACAAAGCACCGGCTTTTGTCAGTCTCGTCTACAAACGATCGCTCAACGTTTCTGGTTAAGGTTAAGCTTACGCTATACTTCTCAAGCTCGCCAAAGCGAATTACCATAAAGCATAAAGATTTATGACTTATGGTATGCGAACACAAAGACAGAGCATTTCGAGTGGATTTATGCGTGACATAAGCAAGCAATTCCGCTAAAAGGATTTGAAAAGGATCATAAATTTTAACATTACCTTGATTTCGTTCGGCAATCGGTCCGGCCGCCATGCTGAATGTCTTGATATCCCAGCATCCCTCTGTCTAAAACACGAATCTCCGCTGTCCATTGGTACAGCCGTTTCCACTGTAGTCTCTCGGACCCAGATCGTTTTCAGTTTTCTACCGAAGTGAGAGAATTAGTGAGCTAGGGACTGATTGAGTATTAGCTCCAGAAGAAAAACATTCTGAACACACTTCAGTAGTAAAATTTCATGAGATGGCAAAGATTAGATCACCGCTTCGAGTTTACACGTCCTTTGAAGTCAGGAGCATATTACTGTGTATATCACTAATTTGCTCGTCATTTCCGCCACTCCTTTTGATTTCGAAGTATTACGACATTCACCACTATATAATATTGTAATTTCATTTTTATAAGTTAGTAACATCTAAACCTGAAGAATGCTGGTCTGGCCAGCCGAAATATTGTGTTAAATATATCACGTTGTGTCAGCCTTGCAGTAGTCTTTGACTTCTCATCGTTTTTATATCACTGTGGAAGTTTCACTTCGGAGTCCAGCATATTTTTGCGCAAAATGGAGGCTATGATGTTTATTATCCTTCAAATATTTTTTGCAACAAGCGCAGTTTTCAAAAGCTAGGGAATAACACTCAGATATTTCCCAGTTTTAGATGGGGTATATTCAGCTTAAGGACGTTCGCGCTAATTGTTTCTGCGCATCCTTACTGCGCACGCAAATCCACATGCCACGCCATGCCACGTCATACATCGAGCGCGCGCGCTAAGTACTAAAATGAACAATGATAGGGCAGATGGCCATTGCTATAGCTTTGATTGGATTTAACGATCTTGGACGTCCGGTGACCCCTACTTTTCTTTTCAGAAACAGATTTTATTTGCAATTATCTACACATTATCCAAAAATGAAAAAAAAATCAATGTGGGAAGTTTAAAAAATTTGAATATTTCTGCCCACGGGACATGGAATCTTGCCATCTTGCGGCTGCAAGGCGCGTGAACTAATGGTCGCTAAATGCGAACTTATTCTTTAAGGAACCTCACAAGTCGACTAAATTTGCTTAATAGGTCCATCCAAACCATATTTGGCAGAGAACTTTTCCCTTCAAAGCTCTAATTACAATATTTTGGGACTTGCAGCCACTTTGATCTTCTTCGCTAACGAAGCACGATTTACTCAGATTTAGGTGTTCTTCCGGGCATGTTATTTCCAAAACGAAGTCGGTGACCCCCCATTTTTTTTACATTTCTGACATCACTAACTCATGATCTTTCAATGGTAAAATTTTCAGAAAAAAATCAATGTTAGAAAAATTTCGCGCGAACGTCC